>PVJX010011071.1:0-35366 GCA_004027295.1 Dolichotis patagonum | reverse complement strand
ATATATCATATATCATATATCATATATCATATATCATATATCATATATATCATATATCATATATCATATATATATATATAGAGAGAGAGAGAGAGAGAGAATAGGCACATTAGAGACAGGAAGTAGACTGCTGGCTGTCCAGGTATCCAGGACTGGAAGATGGGAGGGATAGGAGTGACTGTGTGGTATCATCCTGCTTCTTTTCTCTTTCTTTTTGCTTCTTTTCTTCCTTCCTTCCTTCCTTCCTTCCTTCCTTCCTTCCTTCCTTCCTTCCTTCTTTCCTTCCTTCCTTCCTTCCATACTAAATTGACCCAGGGTCTTCACCCACGGAGCTACAGCCCCAGTCTTTTTTTGTGAGACAACATCACACTTGCAGTCCTCCTGCCTCAGCCTCTCAGTGCTGGGATTGGAGGTGTGTAGCACTGTGACTGCATGGAGTTTTATTTTGAAGTGACAAAAATTATTCAATATAGATATTGGTGGTAGGTGCAGCCATGAATATACTAAATGGCACTGAACTACACATTTTAAATGAGTGAATTTCATGGTATGTATCCCCAAGAAGCTATCAAAAGAAAAGCAATGAAGAGAACACTAGCCCTACACACCACGTGAGCACAGTCAGCTTTCAGCCCACGTAGTAAAGTGGCCAGATAAGCGTCGTGGCATATTGTTTAGACAAAAGGAAATGAATGCGTCTTTGGAGCAGAAAGAACCCAGGGAATTTCAGTCTGCAGGAAAAGGGCACTCCCCCTCACAAGGGCATAGATCGAGGCCCAGCCAAGGACTGTCAAGTCCCTTCAGAAGGAAAAGGGCTCCTCCTATACTGACCTGGGCTGGGCCATAAGGGAAGCAGGATGGAACCTCACCTTGATCCAGAGCACAGTCAATGAGTAAAGGCGGCCAGGACATTAAGAACTAACTGGCTCATACCCTGGCGCTCCAGACAGTCTCAAAAAGCTATGAAACATCAACCAGACGTGTGCGCCGAAGCAGCTGCTGCCACATTGAGAGCAATCAGGCTTTGTGTGGAGTCAGAGATCTCTGTTGAATCAAAGATTGTTTTACCCATTCACAGAAGGCTGCTTTGAACACCTGAGAATACTCCGTCGATACTCGTTACCAGTAAAGTCCTCACAGATACTGGGAGCGATGCAGGTCCCATAGGTGCTAGACTCTCCAGGATTACATGTGCATGTGATCTCAGCATTCAGGCATGCACGAAAACCTGCACTGGAATTCACTTCCTTTGGTCACCAGCCAGCGCAGGGCTGACCAAGCCTCCTGAGGGTGTCTAATGGCTCGCCTTGCCCTCAGCAGCCCACATACAACAGATACCAAAAGAAAGACTTTGAAGCAAGATTTGAAGAATTGCCAAGAGCTTGGCTGAGCTAATGAAATCAGTGGGGAGATAAATAATTGAGAGCAAAGAAGTGGATTCATCAGGAGGCAGCACTGACATTTGTACATATGCTGGCTGGCAGATAAATTAGCCAGTGAGACGAGGGTCACAAACTGATGCTCCCATTTCATCAGGTCTAGATTTGGGAGACTTTCCATATTTCCAAGAGTTGACCTATGACACTGAAGTCTAACCACTTGTTGCACTGTCTCATGACCAGCAACCTTAGCCAGTGTGAGCAGAGGCAGCTGTCCTGGTGCTTCCTCTAAGCCTTTGCTATTAACACCCGTGTCCCTGAATGGAATGCTGGGGATGGAGGTAAAGTGGAAAGAAAATTAGATGAATTCTGAAAAGTTCCCATTATCCTTCACTAGATGGATGAATAAACAAGATGTGGGCTATCCACTGCTCAGAACTATGAGGTGTGATTAAAAAATGCAGTGAATGTTTATATTAAAAAATTAAAATGTATTACTGTGAAAGACATATTGGTGTTAATTCTACTCAAAATATTCCCTCTTACTTTGAAAACTGTTATCGTCTCATTCTTGCCACCTTCTGAAGCAGTTCTGGAAATCTTCTTTCATGGCTTTCTTTTGTGACTGCCCTAATGTTCTAAATTGATTCAAAAATCAAATAAAAACATTAGGGCATGCTCTTGTCTACCTTATTCTCTGGATCTGGCATCGTGCCACTTCTGGCTTTTCCCCAAAGTCAAAATGACTGTGAAAGATAAACATTTTGAATTGATTCAGGACATCAGGGCAGCCACAACTAAAGATACTCATGAGAGAGGACTTTTAGAGCTGCTTTAGAAAGTGGCAAGAATGATGGAATGAGTGCATTCAAGGTAAAGGGAAGCATTGTGAAGGGGAAATATGGGCAATGTGTCTTTTACAGTGACAATTTTTAAAATTTAAACATTGACCTATTTTTTTGAACATATCTCATCCAAGAAGCCAACCTCTGGTCCATACAAAATACAGATGAGCCTCAAAAATATTATGCTAAAAAAGTACCAAATGAATGAAACCATACACAAAATAGTATATAATGAATTATTCTGTTGATATGCAATGCCTATAAAAGGAAAATTTTGGGCACAAAAAGGATCACTTCAAATAAATCCATGAAGAAATGTTCACCATCACTGGTCATTCGAGAAATGCAAATTAAAACAACACTGAGATTCCATCTCACTCCGGAAAGAATAGCTGCCATCAAGAAATCAACTGATAACAAATGTTGGCGAGGCTATGGGGGAAAAGGAACACTGTTCCACTGTTGGTGGGAGTGTAGACTGGTGCAACCACTATGGGGAATTCTCAGAAGACTAGGACTGGAAGCTCCATTCAACACAGCTATTTCCCTCCTGGGTATTTTCCCAGAAAACCTGAAAAAATCATATCACAGTGATATATGTGCACCCATGTCCATAGCAGCACAATTTGTAATAGCTAAATCTTGGAAACAACCAAGATGCCCATCAACCGTAGAGTGGATGAAGAAAAGGTGGTATTTTTATACAATAGAATGTTACTCAGCTATGAAGAAAGATGATCTTGAGGCCTTCATAGGGAAATGGAGACAACTTGAGACTATCCTCATTAGTGAAATAAATAAGAATCATATTTATAAATATCACATTGTGTTTCTAGTGTAAAAAGTAATAAAAACTGTAGGAGTAATAAAACCCAAAATGTGCAATTGCTACTGTAAAAAAGAGAGGAAAAGAAAGTGCTCTAAAGGATATAATTACATGTATGTTAAAGTGTGTAAGATGAACGACCATATTACTGTTTTTGTTAGATCATGGAGCAGAACTGTTAACAGTCTCATTGTTTGGATGTGTACTTTGTATGTTTTAATTTTGTAACTTGAACAACTATTTCCTAGATGACAGCATGCAAGTTATCAAGTAATGATTTCTTAGTGTTTTTTTGTTCTTTTCTTTTTTTCCTTGGAATTCTGTATTGTTGCTACCCTTTTTTCTGTTTTGTTTTGTTTTGTTTCTCTTTAAATAAAATTTGAAAAAAATAAAAAGATCACTTATTACCTGAGACCAGATATTTAAGGGAGGACCAACTGCAGGAGTATAAAGGCCTTTTGGGGCCACAAAACAATTCTCAGTTGAGTTTTATCATAGTTACATGACATATACTTATCAAAACTCATTGCACTATACACTTACAGTGGATTTTATAAAATGTTAATTCTCTCATTAAAGCTCGTAAAAGATGAAGTGAACAAAGGAGAAGAAAGAAATTTTAAAACATTGAAATCTCAACATCAAAAGAAATGGCAGAAGAGATTTTTGGAAATGAGAAGTTGAATTTTTTTTCACAGAAATTAAAAAGGAAGGTGGACAAGAAAGAATAGTACAAAGATGTGAAGTAGAAACTAAAAGAAACAGCAGGTCCATCTCCTATCTTTTAGTGGAAATAAACAGAGCCTCACTATGAATCCACCCGGACTCTCAACCCCTGACTTTATTGTCATATACAAAAGAGGTTTCTGTGCATTCTAATTTTCCCACAAAAATAACACCCTTCTCTGGCATTTTCTCAAAATGCCTAATAATAGTAACAAAGACTTAAGACAGGTTAACTCATCATGATCTAGTTTTTTGGTGTATGTAAGTCGGCTCCAGAAACACTTGGGGACAACCAAGCCCTACATCCTAGAATGAAGCATTTATACTTCTCAGCTTTTGCTTTTTATTTATTTATTTTTTATAGTGCTGAGAATTGAACCCAGGGCCTTGTGAATGCAAAGCAAGAGCTCTACCACTAAGCCACATCCCCAACTCCTTCTTGACTTTTTGAAAACAGGGAATTTTACTTGCCCCATTCTTAAGATATTTTCCCAATGTCCCTATGAGATCTCAAACATGGAGAATGCAGGGTCAAATACAAAAGTGTAAGTTCTTTCTGTTCCTTAAAAAGTGACTTGCCTTGGACAGAATAACAAATATGTCAAAATGGCAGGAGTTCCACTTTTGTACTGTTCTGTCCATTCCCACATGAAAACAATTTTCTGTAAACAGGGTCAGCAGATTCTCCACATATCTGAAAGTATCCAACTGCTATTGAGAGAATTTTAAGTCATCTTCTCTGAATAAATACTTGATCCTTTTGATGGAAATTTTATAATGTACATTTTTATTTATGTCGTGAATCACTAAGACAGCTAAAATACAGAAAGTGATTTTTTGAGAAGAAGAATTAAGTTGACCCATAAAATCATTAATCTCTCATACTCATTGGGGACAACAGTTATCTTATTGGTGAGTAACCAAGTAAGACTTTACTTGGACTCTGGCACCTTTATATATTGTGAAATGATTATTACTTCCTCCAAACCCCTGAGAAACCCCATCTACAGAGACCTGTTCTTCAGGCTAAGTTTTGGTAAAATTCATTTGAAAATTTAATCATATGGCTGGATGTAAAGCATTTCAGCACAAACTTTTAAAACTGTTGTTTTTGATTGGCAAATAAAAACTGTATATATTTATGGCATACAACATGATGTTTTATGATTTTTTATATTGTGAAAATGATTTACTGAACCCAGCTAACAGCCAACACTTCACATACCTATCATTTGTGGTAAGAATATTCAAAATCTGCCCTTTTAGCAATGTTCAAATACAAAGGATGTTATTCACAATAGTCGCAATGTCCCACAATAGCTCTTGGAGTGTTTGAAGGTTTAACAACAGATCATCTTTTGATATTGGGATGGCATTGATGCAAACCTGGCTGTCCATACAGCCAAGTCTGAGTCGTTGGTGACAACCCAGTTTTTATGCAGCTGTCCTGCCTTGCAGTCCTGCTTTTCCAAAGCTGTCCAGAGTTGGGGAGGACTATAGCCAGTCCATACCTGACCAGCACACATGAAATATTCATAAACTCTAGACTCAGTGCAGGATGGGATGAACAGTTTGTGGGACCTGGTCAAAATGAGACCATAAGGCTCATTTTCCAAAAGCTATTAAAAATTATTAGAGTAGCCAGGTGTGCTGGCT
Source organism: Dolichotis patagonum (assembly GCA_004027295.1). NCBI lineage: Eukaryota > Metazoa > Chordata > Mammalia > Rodentia > Caviidae > Dolichotis > Dolichotis patagonum. Next base: position 29,934 of record PVJX010011071.1, on the reverse strand, counting down.
CATGCCTGTAATCCCAGCACTTGGGAGGCTGAGACAGGGAGATAAACAGTGAGTTCAAAACCAACTTGGGCTATATAGGGAGTTCAAGGCCATCTTGAACTATGGTGATACCCTATCTCAAAACAAACAAACAAACACACAAACAAACAAACAACCTCCCAGAGCAAAGCTTTACAGAATGGAGTCCTAATTGACTACACAGTTCATATTCGCATAAAGCTGCTTGGAGTCAATGACACCCTGACCTTGCTCACTGGGAAGCTCCTCAAATCTGTCTAATAATTGCCAGAAAGTAAGCACATGTCATCCGGAAAGGGTCTTTATGAAAGGTGAGCAGTTATGGGACTCCAGGATCCCCCAGAGCGGGGGAGCTGAAGTCCTAATCTGAAGAGGCAGGGGGTGATCCTGAAAGGCTATCAAGTTTGCCTCCAAAGCAAGAAGCACCCTAGACAGAAAAAAAGGGAGAAAGGGAAAGGCTTGCAACACAGTGGGGTGGGGACAGAGAGTGGCTGGTGGGACCTAGGTGGTGGGCACACTGGCTCCAGTGGCTGCTCAGGAAGTGGGGAATTGATTCCGCAGATAGGAGCAGAGGTAGGCAGTACAAAAAGCAGCTCTGAATTTTCTTTTGATATGCTAATGTGTTCTGTGGGAGGGAGGCTACTTAATGGGTTCTGCTTAAGTGTAGCTCACCTACCAATTAGATCACCTGGCCATGCCCTGTTCCCAGAATCTCACCCATCAACCCAGTCACAATACAAGGCTCCATGCAAACTTGCCATAAGGCACTAAATATTTCAATACTGTATGGTTACGCATCTGCTTTTCTTTTAGTTTATATTTTGTTAAGCTAACAAATTGCTACTTTGGTTGGGACCCCAGTCTTTGTGGGCTGAGTTTGCAGGTGTCAGTCCTGAGAAATGGGTTTGCATTGCATCAGAATGGAGCCCAATGTGATGTCTGAGAACAGGAGTTGTATATGGTAATTTCCATTTCTCAGCTGTGAGAAACTTTGTTTTTTGGGGGAGAAACCGCTATTTCTGAAACATTACTTGTTATCAAAACTAGGGACGGGGAACTACTATGGCATCTAACTATGATGGTATCTATCAATATAGACCACGATCCCTGCTAAACATCCTGCCCTCCATGAGACAGCCCCACAATAAAGAATTACTCATCCCAAATATCAACAGTGAAGAAATTGAAAAATGTTGCTGTCAAAGAATCTCACCCTGGGAAAACCTGGCTGGGAGGCCAGACAGACAGGCAAACCTGATTACCTAACCTCTGGGGCCCATCTTTTTTCCAGGACGCAGCACCCCTCAGAGCCAGCTCCATCACTCTATGCTAAAAACAAGGCCATTGGCAACCATATGTCATCAATAAGAACCCAGTACAGAAATTAAGACAGGGATGCATATTCCTCAAAGGACTAATATCTAGAATATGTAAAGAACTCAGAAAAATTAGACCACCCCAAATAAAAGAACTAATCAGAAAATAAGCAAATGAAAGGAACAGACACTTCTCAGAAGTGCAAATGCCCCCACCCCCTCCAAAGTTCAACATCCCTTGGTCATTAGAAAATAAGAGGATTGCCATGAGCTTGAGGACAGCCTGAACTACATAGTGAGATCCTGTCTCAAAAAATCAAAAATAAAAACAATTTCATCTTATACCAGAAAGAAAGGCAGTCATCAAGAAAGCAACTAATAACAAGCTAGCACAGCTTTGATGAAAAAGAAATCCTCCTACCTTGCTGGTGACAGTGTAAACTAGTACAATCATCTGGAAATCAGTATGGAGATTTCTGCAAGAATTAAAATCAGAAATTCCACTTGACCCAGCTATTCCCACTCTAGTATCTTCCCAAAAGAGCTAATGATATCATATTATAGCAATATATACAAACCAAAGTTTATAGCAGTACAATTCATAATAGCTAAACGCTGGAAGCAGACTGTGTGTCCATCAAAAGACAAATGGATAAACAAAAGTGTGGTGTCTATGTATAATGAAATAAAGAAGGACAAATTTGAGACTCTTGTAGAAAAATAGATATACCTGGAAAATATAATGCTAAGTGTAATAAAACACAGAAGCATGGTATCTATCATTTGAAGAAGACAAAGTATAAACAGAGAGTGAAATAAAAGACAGATTGAAGACAACAAGGAGTAGATCTTTTGCAAATGAGAAAGGGTCAAAGAGACAGAGGGCATGAGAAGGGAGAGGAAGGGAAGCAAAAAGATTTGAGCTGTGTCATGTACATTTACTAAATACCCACAAAAGCTGGGCGTGGTAGTGCACACCTGTAATCCCAGCATTCAGGAGGCTGAGGTAGAAGGATCACTGTGAGTTTGAGGCCAGCCTGGGCTACAAAGTGAGTTTAAGGCCAGTCTGGACTATATAATGAGACCCTGTCTCAAAAAGACAAAAACAAAACAAAACAAAAACACCCCCAAAGAACATAAACATTATACATCATAAATATGAACTAAAAATAATAAGGAAGGGGGATCTAGAGACAAGGGAGGAAGACAGGGAGGTGAATGGGGATTAAAAAAGAATAAGGATGTGTTACATACATGTCCCCAAAATGAATATAAACTTTATATATTGAAAATATGCAGTAATAAAAATTTTTAAAAGCTAGAGCTGCAAAGAAATAATTGCCATCTAGTGTAACCATGCATGTAGAAGAGTGGGAGATTCATGAAGGATGAGTGGGGTGCAGGGGGAATGTCGGGGAAACAGACAGGGACAAGAATTACTACGCAAGCTGTATACACATCTGGAAAAAGAAGCTCTTGTTGCATCTTCTTTAAACCTGGCCTTCCTCTGGGCTGAAAAAGAGGGTAAAGAGGAGAAAGGAGCTAGGCTGACTTAGACCTGGGATCCAGAAAAAGATGTTAGATAACTGAATTGACTGTACGTTGCTGTCTGCAGCATCCTGGGAAGAAGCTGTTCTTGGTTCTTTAAAATTTCATCAGCCTAGGTTAACCTCAGCCCACAGAGAATTGACTATTCACAAGGAGCCAATGGAGATGGGAAACAGGCCAAATTTCACTTTGGGATCAATTCATTTCTCCCATTTTCATTTCAAAGATTATCTGAGATAACCTACGTCAGTATCTTTTCAGATAATAATCTGCATGCAAACTTGGTGAGGAAAGTCAACCAAAAGTTGAAAGCAAGCCAGAATTCCACCTACCCACAGACTCAGGATCCAGGAAGGACAGGTGCTGAGGGTATCCTAAGTCCAGCTACTCAGTAAGGGTCAACCCTCAGATAGACACTCGCTTCTGAGAATAGTTCATACTTAATTTATTTTGTATAATCCATTGTCATTCAGATATTATCATCACAGGGCCTTTTCCTTTCCCCACTGGCCAAAGCATAACACTGCGTGAAAGCTATAGCAGTTTGTCTCTTAAGCGCTCCTCTTAGTTTTTCTCCAAATTCTGACTCTTTCTGTATTTCCCTAGCTCTTAAAAACTAGGATGAAAGTGTACAAGAAGGTCTCTAGAGTAGAGCTCTATTCAGTACTTTAAGAACATTCTCTACACATCTACTCTGTACATGGCTCTGTGCTGGGGACTGGGGGACAGATTATAGAATTCACCACAGATGTGAAGATGTGGTGCCTCAGAACCAGGGTTCTGGAAAGCAACAGTCTGGGTTCAAATCTCAGCTCTGCTAATTATTATGCGTTTAGTTGAGTTAGTAATCTTGCTAATCTTGGTTTTATCTGTAAAATGAAAAACTGCAGTACTTTTTACATGCCAGTTCACTATGATGATAAAATGAATTAACAACCTTAAAGTTAGGTAACAGAGGGACAATAAGAAAGCCCTCACTAGAGTCAGCACATTACTTTTGCAAATACTCTAGGAGTTGGAGTCAATTGACAGCATTGGTAGGAAGCATTAGGATGACATTGTATTATGGTGAATTTGGAGTTCTGTCTGCTAAAATTTCTGACTTGTTTAAAGTCTAAGACTGGGTTTCAGTTTTTGAACTTCAGTTTAAAAAAAAGTAGATTAAGAAGGATTCTGCCTTTTATTCAAAGGCTTTATTATAATAGTCTTTCTTATCTTAATTTTTTAAAAAATCAGTCTTTGAGTCTACATCTGCTTCTTTTTCTTTCGGCCAGCCCAGAGCATACCTGTTCTATTTCTCAGCTAAAGATAGGTTTCTCCCTGCTGGGAACAGGAATCTTTGTCTGGGACCCGCTCCTATTAACCCTGTCTGCTATAGGTGGCTTCACCTTCCTTTCTGGGCCGTCTTTCCTTGCAAATTTCAGTGGTTACTGGCTCCGCTTTCATTTTCCTCAGCTTTGTGTCACCTACAAGGTACAACTGGCTACTGAATGTTAAACTTGAGAACAGACAGCACTTTACACTCTCCTTACCAGCTGCGGACCCAAGACACAGCCTTGCAGTGATGGTCAAGGCGGTGAAGGGCCCACACTCTCCAAGATCTCTTCCTTAGTATCACCCCAGCCAGCCTCTTTCAGGGACTCAGAATTCACATCCACAGCTCGATTTACCTTCCCCTATCAAGGCTATTAGTCTCTATTTAGCCTCTATCTGAATATCAGAAAGTGTGTTTTGATTGGTTTTCACTGTTTCCAAGTGATTCTTGCTACTTTTCCCTTGAATTCCATCCCATTAACCTTTTTGCCATGAAACTCCTAAGTCTGGCAACTCAAGAATTCTCAAGAAACACACAGTCAATTTGCCTTGAAAGGTCATGTGGTAAATCTACCTCCTTGAGATCAATTTTCAGGCTGGAAAAATAGTGACTTAGCATAACTGCTTTCCAGAACTCTACAAAGCTCAGAAACCTACTTTCTATCCATTTCTCTGCATGTACTGACGTGCTTTTCAAAGTGGGTATCATATGCTTGTTGACGATACTGTACTTGTCTGTGCTCTGCACCCCTTCAGCAGCTCCCATGCTTTTCATTCCTTTTAGCACCATGTTTGCCCTATGCCATTTATCCCTATTCTCAGATAACTTTTATATCACAAATGGTTAAGACCTCTTGCCCTGTAGTGAGTTTTCTAAGACACAGATGACAGCATATTTCGATAAGGATCTGGGTAAAGAAGATCCCCCTAAAGCCACTCCTTCTTCCTGCTGCCACAAGGCGGGTTATGCCTTCTAAGGATGCTTTGGGCTTTAATAGCCAGAAGGCATTGTGAAGACTATACGACCTTCATAGACCTTATTGCAGATAATTTTAGGAATTAAGATTGGCATTAGTACTGATCTCTATTAAAGAGGTGATTTTGGTAATTGGGGATGCCCATCAATAGAACAGAGTCCATTATCAAACATTTGTTACAACGTACTGACTAAACCTATCAACTGAAGTGACAACTGACACTTATTAATAGGCCCATTTGGACTACGCCTTTCTAAGAGATGTATTGATTCTTGCTATGTTTTCTGCTTATTGCTAGGTAGATGCTAATTTTCTCTCATGTTTCATATTTTCTTTTCCCCTGAAAATCAAGGCTTTGTCTCCTCATAGAGAACATGAACAAGACTCAACAGTTTTAAGTCCGAATTCACGATTTTTGTGCCCGATGTCCCTATCTCCCTTGTCCCTGCAGCATACAATACATCCCATACCCATCTATACACACCGATACACAGGCACACACTCTCTCCCTCCTCAGGATACACTTTTTCCTAGCTGAGAATGGCTGACTAATAACCACAGATGGGCAAAACCTTTTGTAGTTTTGCAAAGAGAAAGTCCAGCAACCTTGGCCTTCATGACGGCCAGTGGTGCTGGTGATCCAAGAGTAATGCACAAAAAACGAGACAGAGACTGCTACTGGGTAGTTACCATCCGTTAGTCATGCTAACTGTAGTTCCATTTGGTGCTAAATGAAGTTTAGACTAGAGCAAAGTTTATAGACTAGAGCAAAAACCATCTTGTAAGTGCTTAGACTTGCAGGCGAAGGAGGGCAGCTGATAACATGTACTTATGGGGTGAATTCTTAAGCACTCTCTAAAACTTTATTTCAAGGGTTGCTCCTCCTCCGTAAAGAATTAAGTGTTCTTTCCCTCTTAACTATATTGGAGTACCTTATCTTGATAAGTATTTAGATTTTTTAAAGAAAAAAAAAAAGACCCTGAAGACTTCCAAAATATCAAAGTACTCCTTTTTAAAAATTCCTAGATGATGGAGAAATTCGTAGGCCAAAATTAAGTAAATAAAGAGGCAATTTCAAATGCCTGTTTCCTTGACAACTCCCCTCCCCCAGCCTTCCTGTGATAGGGAAAAACCAAAATGAAAGTGAGGAGGGGTAGCCGCCAAGCCACGCCGGAGCCCGGCAAGCCCAAGCCATAGCAGACTCAAGAAAGAAATACAAATAAACCAATTTAGATCGGGGCTGCATTTGGGGTAGTATTTTTTGGTGGTTGCCATAGAAACGCCAAGGGACTGAAAAACGTGTTGCACGACACAAAAGAGAGCAATATGTACCAGGAATCTTCTCCCTAGGTTGGTCTATGGCAGAGAATGCTTTCCCTTAAGGAGGGGTGGACGAGCACGAGTCGAAGCTGCCTGCAGCCCCGAAAGGGTGCTCAGCGGCCGCACAAAGCAAGGATCCCTCGGTGGCCCCGAAGCCACCGGGGCCCTGCGCCCCCCGCGCGTCCCGCCCGGCGCCCACCCCGCAGGGTCCGAGGGAGACGCAGGCGGGAGCCGGAGGAAGCCCGAGCCGGCCACACCCAGGGAAGGTGCCTGGAAACGGCACCGAGGCACCTACCTCTTTCCTGGCAGCCCTCGGCACATGGACTTAGGAGCCAGAAACTGAACGGGAGCCGACTGCGGTTCAGAAATTGCCACTACTTTACAGGAGCTGTAAGTCAGCCAACACTGGAAAGAAAAAGCGAGACTCCACCCAAGGGGTGGACCCTACGGGAAGAAAAAAGTGGTCCTCGGCTGACGTCTCTCCCCACCCATGTCACTTCCTTTTAAAGCCGCGATTTAACAGCCACCGGAGGACAGCGCGGACCGGTGTAACCTGAGTCACTCCCTCCCCTCCGCCGCGTGTCGGGAGAGCCCCCTGGGCCTGGCGTTCGGATCGCGTCCGAGGTTGGCTCGGGCAGCTGCCACCATCGAAAACAAAGCCCGCCAAGTGGCCTTGTCGCGCTCCCCCCTTCCCAAACCCTGTTGCATCCCTGAGCCGAAATGGCTCCTTCAACCTCAGACTCCCGCCCCTCTGCGCTGGGACCTGGAAATTGTCCTCAGTTTCTCATATTTAATTCACCAAATAGAAGATCAATTTGTTGGATAAAACGGCCACGCTCTTCAAAAACAAAACAAAATCCTTACCTCTGTCCTCCGCGGTGCTGGCAAATTGCGCCCACTTGGAAAAACCCGAAAGCCCCTTCAACAAGATAATGCTAAACACTCGAAAGACTTAGATGTTCATAGCCGGGATGAAAGCAGCTCCGGGCTGACGCGTTTTCTCTCTCCAAACCCAGGCACCGAGGTTGGTTCCCACAGCATGTGCGCGCACACGCAGGCACACACGCACTTGCACATGGTATTTGCACGCGGTGAGAGACAGGTCGAGCAGACCTTTTAATAAAGTGGAGACATCACAACTTGAAAGAAGAGCAGGCAGTGAAACTACCGGGGCGCCAGGTCTCCAACATTCCTAGAAAATTCAGTCTCAGGATGGTTAAAGGTGAACGCCCTTCAAACACACGCTGTTGCACCCAGGGTAGGGAGCGATATTTGAATATGTTCACAAGACTCCCGTTTTCACTTGATTCTTTAGATGCTTATCATCCAGGGGAATTCAGATCTGCTCACAAATAGCTAGAGCACTTTGCAGAATTTTTAAGAGTTATGAAAGCGCCCCGGTGTGCAGAGAGGGTGGACAGAGCTCTTTGGTTGTGATGAGATGGAGGAGCCACAGGAATAATTCAGGAAATAAGGCTTGGACTGGGCCCCTAGGGCAGGTGGCATTTCGGTCATGCAGGATGGGAAGAGGGGGTCAAAGGAGGAATGAAGAGGGAACAGAGGGTATTGCAGGCATAAAAAAGTGTTGGAACTGAAAACTCATCTGTGGCTTATTTTAATATCCCTGTGAAAATAAATCTAACAGTCTCGTAGTGCTGATAAAGAAAACTGATGAGAAATTTCTTGCAACCAAGGCAATTTTGCAAAGCTTTCTCTCATACTCTTTCACATTACATTGTATAATCTCATTGTGAGTGGAAATATAAAAGAATTATTTTTCAAGCTATTTTTCAAACACACTGTTTCTCACAATTGAGTTTTGAATGGGAATTTATTTCAAAATCTAAAAATTGCATAAATTTGTCCTATCTTTATTAGGAGTATAGCCAATGACCCAATGAAAACAATATAAAATTTAAAATTTTGACAATTGTAACTCTCATAAACATATTATGCTAACTATTGTTAATGCTTTGCCTATTTAGTCAGTATTGCTCAGAGTCCCAGTTATCTCAAAAATGGATGAAAAAATAAGAGAAAAGATTTAAAATTTTTAAATTAATAACTTTCATGGATTAAATCCTATGCTTGCAAAAGATAATCTACATACTTTATAGCACCTTACTTAGCTAGTCTGTTTTAACAAAAAATTGTAAACATTTCAAGATCATAATCTAACTATCAATTCAACCAAAATACAAATAAAACATGGACATTGCCCTAAAAGACTTGAAGTCATAGAAGACAAAGAGACTGATAAAAAATTGAGGTAAGATGGAGGCAATGATTGACATCTGTGCAAAGTTCAGAGATGGTCAAGAGAATGGGGAAAAGCAAGGGAGGGATTGTGTTTGCATAGTTTCTTAGCTTGCAGCAAACTAAAAAAGGTGGAGGTGAACAGTATATTCATCAGCAAGATGGAAAGAAATAAATACTGAAAAGAAGTAATGCCAGAGGTGATGCATGGTGTCCCAAAATCTGAAAACCAAAAAGCTCGAATCTAAATGTGCCATATATTTCAGATAACAGATATCAATTTGTCAACTAAAAACAAATTTAAACAGAGATATGACCTGAATTGTCCATGCAGAGATGAAGCATAAATAGCCAACAACGATAACAACAAAAAGATACAACCTCACATAAAAATACAACTACAAAGGGAGATAGCATTTCCTTTGCTACTGTTGTCAAACATTAAAGCTACTGCAAAGCATCCTATGAACAGAGGGACATGTGATGGACCTTTTCCTCTCTTGGTTGGAACAGTGAATTCAATCTCTGGAATTTAATTAAATAAATTTTCACAAGCCTTTAAAGTGTTCACACTTCTTAAACCAACAATTTGATTCATTACAATTTATACCAGAGAAATAAACAAAGATAAATTCAAAGATTTTGACCTGTGTGCATTCACCAGAGTTATTTATAACAACAAAGACTAGAAACCATTCCATGTCTGAAGTTGTAGGAAAGCCCTGTAAGGGACAGCAGAGTCATATAATGGACCACTCTACAAAAATTCCAGGTGCTATTTTTAAAAGATGGAGAAATTTTCATGATGTAGTAAATGGAAAGGGATCTGAGCTATATAAAAAATGCAATTGCCTTATTACAGCTATACAAATATGCATCATGTTGTATATATTGGTTGAGTAAGTGTCCCCCAAATTCCTGTCTACCCAGAACCTAAAAAAGTAGCCTTATTTAGAAACATGGTCTTTGCAGATACGCACAGTTAAGATGAGGATGCACTGGATGAGGGGGGTCCTAAATCTCATCACTGGTATCCTTTATGGGAACAGGAGAGATTAGAAAGACACATTCAGAGAACAAGATGATGTTGGGAGCAGTGACTCAATTGGTGTGTCTCATAGTCAAGGATACGAGACTGCTGCAGCCACAAGACAAATGGTTACAAGTTACAAGACACAAGGGACAGATTCTTCTTCCAATCCTGCTGACACTTTCATTTAATACTCCTGATTGCTAGGAGAATAAACTGTTGTTTGAGGCACAGGCTCTGTGGTCATTCATTATGGAGTCTCAGCAAATTAGTACAGTGTGTAAGAGTACACTTAGTACTCTTAGTACTAAGTGTGTACTTAGTACAGTGTGTAAGTAAGTGTGTCATTAAAATCGTCACAGTACAGTACAATGTGTAAGTAAGTGTGTCATTAAAATCTTCACAATGATTGCCTCTGGGGCATGGTATTTTTTGGCTTCTTTACATTTTATCGTATTGTGTAAAACTTCCTACAATCTACATGTATAACTTTTATAATAAAAAGAAAATTATGATTCAAAAACAAGTGATCCAAGATTTCTAAAAGTGCAGTGTACTATAGCAATTTAGGACAGAAGCAAAGAATAATCCTGATGATTGTTGAATCCCAAAGATGAAAGTGTGCTGAGTCCTCTACAGAGGTAGAATTCTGTATATATCAGAAATGTTTTTCTAACAGTCTTGGTTACTTTTTCTTTTTGTTGAAACAAAATACTTGACATCCAAAGTGAAGCAAGGAGAAGTTTATTTAGGTTATAGCTCTTGTTGACTATCTACCCATACTCAGCTGGCTCCAAGGAGGGGTGGCATGCTGAGGGGCAGCCATTCATGGCATCTGCAAGCAACAAGAGCAAACAGAGAAAAAGAGGGAAAGGCACACCTCCTTCCTTTTCCTATATTGTATGCGGGTTACCTACCCCTGGGTGGGTGCAGCACTCACACTACCAATCCCAGTGCTAGACAACGAATCAATCACAAACACTAGATTCAGTGTCCTCCGTGACTATGTGAGGCTTGAGGGGTCACCCAGATGCAAACCGTAACATTCACCTAAGTTTTAGCTCTTAAAGTGATAAATATCATTTATCTAAAATGTTAACTTATATGCCATTTAGTGAACTCTCGTATTAGATAATTTAGGTACTATTTTAAACTCGTAATTCTCATAACACTTTGGCATTATTTTAAACTCATAATTTTCGTAACACTTTGTTAGCCAGATAGTGCCATTTTTTGCACATTATTTTCTCTTGCCTTGTGTTTTGATATCCATACAGACAGGCAGATGAGTAACTTAAAATTTTTCTCAATATAAAAATATGAAGGAAGGATCAGCCAGTTTCCATAGCCTGTTCACTTGGGTTGCAAGAAAAGAAACTTCTCAGGTGGTCAGCTGTTCATGCTTGGGCTACAAGAAAAGGAACTTCCCAGAACTGTTCCAACCACAAAAGTCAACCCTGCTCAGGAGGATACCCAGTGACGACCATGTCACACTCTGTTGCTCGCACCTGGCTCAACCGCAAAACCTCCACAAACAACCCTTAAAAATCCTTTTCCCAAGCCAAATGGGGGCTGTCTTGGTCTGCAAGACAGTCTGCCACCCGCCCAATAAAGCTTCTCTCACGCAGCAAAATGTCTGGTCTGGTCTCACGTGGGTTTGGTCCAACAATAAAGATATCATAGATTTAAAATTACAATTATTCCACTTATACTAAATTAAGAATTGTGACTCCATAGAGGAGGTGAAGAAAAATGTAAATAATAAAGTAAAATTTGATATTTGTAGTACATAATCTTGCATTAATAGTTATATGCTTCATCTGTGATTCCAGCACTCGAGAGGCTGAGGCAGAAGAATCACTGCAAGTTTGAGACCAGCCTGGGCTTCATGGTGAGTTCAAGGCCGGCCTGAACTACAGTAGCAAGACCCTGTCTCATAAATAAATAAATGAATAAATGTTGTATAATTCAATCAACTCCATTTGATTTTTTAAAGTATATAATATATTCTGATATATATATCAGTATATATGCAAATTCATTAAGACTAGGTTCAATACTATATATATTAATGACAACCAAGTCTTAATGTATTTGCAAAATGCTTCATTGATCAGCTTTCAGTGGATCTTTGTTTAATCCTCAAGTACTGGAAATTGAATCTAGTGCCATTACACCAAACTACATCCCTATCCTGTTCTATTTTGGGGCCAGGTTCTCTCTAAATCACTAAATTTCTCAGGCTGAATTAGAACTTGCAATCTTTTTGTCTCAGCCTTCCAAAGTGCTGGGATTACAGCTATGTGGCACCATACCTCTTTCTTTCATTCCTTTTCTCCTTCCTTCCACTTTCTTCTCCTTTATCTTCCTCTGCCCCCTCTCCCTTTTGTGCTGGGAATCAAACCTAAGGCCTCCTCACCTGTTAAGCAAGTGCTCTGCCACTTAATGTATTTGAATTTTGTCTTAAAAATTATTGTTGGTATTCACTTAGCTCCTTTCTCTTTTACTTATTGTCAAGTCATTTCAGCCTGGCTGGGGATGACCTTGAAAAGTCAACCATTCATCTGTCTTAAATCCAAACAGTAAGCAACTTGGAATCATACAAAGAAGAAGTAAATTTATTACCACTGAAGGAATGGAATTCAAATCAACTAGTACCCAGCTGATTGGCAACACATTGAAAAAGATTCCAGTTCCATGATCCGATTTTAAAAGACTAGGCGACACAATATTGTTACCTTCAGGGATCCCCAGAATATACCAGGCTTTACCACTGTCCCATATCAAGGACAGAACAGGAGTTTTAATCAGAAAGGGCAGGCTAGGAAGCACAAAGACGTTCGCGATCTATCTTCCAGGGGCTGACAGAAACCTTGGGGTTTCATAGTAAAGGGAAACAAGGACAAGGACTTCAGCATCCCAAAGCCCAGTAACACCATCTTAAAGTATAACCTCAATAAAGCATAATCTGGACCAGAAGCATCAGCTGGCTTTGAATTATGTGGGGGTCTTATTAGAAATGCAGACTTTCAGACTTAGCCCTTGTGAATAAGAAATTGCATTTGAACATCATCTCCATGGAGATAGTCTATACCATGAAGTTTGAGAAGCACAGTTATTACCAGAATCTGGGGTTCTGTAGACTCCAGGTCCTTGGTGACTGAACACAGAATTGGACAAGACAGGCAAAAAAGTAGCAAGCTTTTGTGTTTATTAAAGGTAAGAAAAGAAGTAGGGTTCTGCAAAATAGCAGCAGGCCACTGTGAGAGATGACAGTAGCCATCAGGTTAATGGCAGAGTTCTTCTCTATTCCTCATTCTTTAGGCTAATGGCAGAGCTAGTCTGTCCTATCAAGAGCTAGTTTGATATTTCCCTGGAAGAGTTAAAGATAGTACTTCCTGATTGGTTCAAGATGCAGAGCTTGGGAACTGTTCTGTGCATGTGTCCTGGATCTTTGTGATTGAAAGGCCACACCCACTTGCTCAGCTGGTTTGCCACACCCTTATCTCCTGCCTCATAGATCCTCACAGGATCCCCTGAGACACCAGAATCCTTGGATACTCCAAGTGCTTATGGCATAGCATGAGCATATAACTCATGTACTTCCTTCTGTATACTTTGAATTACCTCTAGGTTACTTATAATCCCTAATATAATGTAAATGTTGTATCAATAGGTTATAAGAAAAGAAGTCTGTAGAGGCCTTGTACAGACACAATTATTTTTCCAAACATTTTCTATTTGTGATTGGTTGAACCATTGGACTGAAGACTCACACATAAAAGGCCATTTATTCTTAGTCCAAATCTCTCATTTTACAGACAATGAAAAGAGCAGAGCCCAGGTAGGGAAACTGCTTATTTGTCCACAGAGACAACTAACTGGAAACAGAGATGAAATAGACCCACTCACCTCATAATTCTTTCCACATATGACCTAGGATTTCCACTAAAAGGCAAGTCTGGAAAAAAAAATCTATTAGCAAAGAAAATGGGAAGTGAATTCCTACTTAGAGTCATGATCACTCTCTAAAGTGTTGAGGGAAGTTCATCTGACAAAACAGATTTCGTATGAAACATCCTAATTGACCTACTGCTAGTTACTGTATGCTGCCTGACTTCAATTGCTCTTGGGTGTCACTTATTTCTACTAACTGATCACTAACTGAAGCTTAGACCCCTTCTTGGTTTTGTTTTTGAGGGGGTTTTTTGGTTTTTTTTTTTTTTTTTTTTGGAGGCAGAGTCTTACTATGCAGTTCAGATGGTCTTGAATTCATGGCCATCCTCCTGTCTCAGCCTCCCAAGTGCTGAGATTACAGGCATGTGCCATAATACCTGGCTGCAGCAAGGATTGTTTTTTAAACCAAGTGAGTCTCCTCAGTCTCATGTCTAAGTCACTTCATATATTTAGATATTATACCGTCTTTTGCTTTTTTTTTTTTAATCGTCAGTACTAGGGATTGAACTCACAACCTTGTGTTTGCAAGGCAGACAACTTATGCCCCTGAGCTAAATCCCCAGCCCTGCAGCAAGGATTTAAAAACTCAGTGACAGGGTTAGCCTTGTCAGAAAAAAAGGTAATGTTTTCTTAACAACAGGAACAAAGAGAAGGAAGTAACTGGGTGGTAACACTGGGAGGGAAGCAACACTTTACTTAAAACTCAGACGCTAGCAAGAGGCAAAGTCAAATAACTTTTACAACTAAAACAGACCTTGAGGATCATTGCACATAGCTTTAAATGTAGTAAGGACTCAAAAGGAACAAGAGGATATTTCAAGCAAGAATGAGATCCCACAGAGAGTTTTAGAACAGAAAGTTGTAGTGGTCCAAATCTACCAGAACAGAATTCAGGGTTGGAAGCCATGATGGAAACATGACAGCTGGTTTTGAAAGAAAAAAAAAATACTAGAAATGGTTTGGTCAATCCTGTTTCTCTTTCTCTGCTTCTCTCTCTCTCTCCCCTCCTCCCTCTATACCTTCCTCCCTCCCTCCATTCCTTCTTTCCCTCCACAATGCTGAGAATGGAAGCCAAGGTCTCGTACATACTGGGCAAGAGCTTTCCCACTGAGCCGTGCTTCCAGTCAGGAAGACCACACTCTCCCTCCACAATGTGCCATGATAATAAGCACTTTTTCTTCTTTGGGGTGACTTTTTTTTAGACAGGTTTTCACTATGTAGCTCAAGTAGGCCTTAAACTTTCCAACTTTGGCCAGAGAAGAAAGGCAAGCAAGTGACACAACTGAAGCAGAGGAAAAACAAACATGCATCAAGAAAGACAGAGGGAAGGCCCAGGCACCTTGGCTATCTGGCAAGCAGACACTGCTTTCCAGCAGAACTATGAGCTTGGGTATGCAGTGAGATGTCCAGATCCTCTTGTGGTCTTGAGCTGGACTTTCCAAGTGGACGCTGACATTATTCTTGAGCTGGCAGCAGCTGTTTCTCTTCTTGGTAGCACTGACAGGGCTTCCACCAAACATATCTTTCCTGGCCCACATCAGTAGAGATGGTGCCCTTTGGGGCATTTCCCTCATTGCTGAGCTTTGCTTTGGAATTTTGCAACTTCTATCAGCTTCATTCTATTGGTTGGGAAGCATGGTTTCTTGGCCTTTTCACCCCTTCATTTCTTGCACCCTGGACATCTTCACAACCTGACACCCGCACTCGTGTGCTGCAGATGGGGCTTGAGAGCTCTTGAACTGGCTTGGTGTAGTGCATCCATCCCAAACACACCGAGCATAGAGTTTGGTCCTAGCCTTGACAGAGGACAAGTTGCTCTTTGCTGGGTTTACACATGATAAGGCCTGATCTTCCCACGACCACTTGCCTCTTCTAACTATTTGGGACTGCTGCTTAGTCATATGCTTTTCACAAGCTGGTGTTCAGTCACCTTTCTTCTGGGCCCTCAGGCTCTGGTCCCTAATACCTTTAAAAGGTAGCTTTCATGACTCACACTGAGCTGCCCAACAAGGAGGCAGAGGGGGAATTTCATAAGGGCTTTTTCAGATCAGTTTTTACTAAAATGAAACTAGAGGTATGAGTTATTTGTTTCTAAGAAAAACATTTTGGTGGATTCCTTAATAACCTAATATTGGCTAAATTGTGAAAAAAAAATGTCTAAAACAATTCTGTAATTGGGCCCAGAGGGAGAAAATGAATTGAGAGTTTCAAAAATTAAATTTAGAAAGAAAATATGTCCTTTTCTTTCCTTACCTCCATCAGTCTCTGTCCCCTCCATCCTTTCTTTGTAGTTAAGCATAGTTTCCCTCTTTTTATAGAATATTTTTCAATGCAATTGTCTCCTGAGAAAAGAAAAAAACTTCACAGTATACCAGGTATAATAGAAAAATACAGTGAAAGTTTAAGTTTAAAAAATTATGGAAAAGAAACATTGCCATCAGTCTCCCTCAAAATACTCCCTCTTGCTTTTAACACACTCATGCCATCCTTCTTGCCACCTTCTGAAGCAGTTCTGGAAGTGGTCTTTCCTGAGTGTCTTTCTTTAGTTGTACTGTCATAGCTGCCTTGATGCCCTGAACTGATTCCAAATTATCTTTCATGGTCATTTTGTCCTTGAAAAAGCTGCAGGTTGCATGGTGCCAGATACAGTGAAGAAGGTAGATGAAGGTGTGCTGTGGTTTTATTAACCAGTGTGGTAGCATGTGCCTCTAATCCTGGCACTTAGCAGGAGGATCACCGTAAGTTCAAGGCCAGCCTAGGCAACATGGTAAATTCAAGACCAGTTTGAGCTTTGCAGTGAGATCTTGTCTCCCCTCCAAAAAAAGTCTATGTGCCTGCCTTTCTGTTGGCTGGCACTTGACAGCAGAATTCACCGTGTTTTTTTGAATCTAACTTTGTCAAGATCCTCATGAAAGAGATGTTTCACAACTTCTTTGAACAGTGGCAATAACAATGGAATAAATATGTTTGAAGTGAGCTGGAATATTTTAAGGGTGGAAATACGTCTTACTGCAATAATTTTTTAAAAATTTAAGCATTCACTGTTTTGATCCTATCTCCTGTAATAGGGTCACTTGCTAGAAAACAACAACAACAAGAATTTTCTGAGAAGGGAGTAAAAGTGTAAGGATTAGAAAAGAAGAAATAAAATAACAATTATTTGCTAAAAATGAACATAAAAATCCCCAAAAAATCAGCAGCAATTTATTCCAATTAATAAATGACATACCAAACTGATGGCCTCTGCATGTCATCAGAAACTGTATTTTCCAATATGTGTCATCCCCTGTGCCCTCTGCCCTAGGACTCACCGCCCCTGGAACTAGTGGCTTCATGCCCAGAGTGTAGCTGAGGATGTGGCAGAAGCAATGCTGTGTGACTCCAGGGCTCTGTCAGAAAAGGCCAAGCAATTCCTTTGGGATTTGGCCTCCTTGGGTTCCCCAAGGTCACTCTCGGTGCTCTCCCTCTTTGTAGCCAAGCGCACCGGATGTCATGCGCTCAAGTTTGTGGACAGTCCCCATAAAGTCTAGTCTGTGAGTCTGTGAAGCTCAAGTAACCAACATGTGACCAAAGACGCCTCCAGAGGGTCCCTGCCTGGCCAGTTGAGTCACTAGCAGTTCACTCTCTCAGCCAAGTGTCAGACCTCTGGAGCAGACCAGAGGCCTTCTGTCTGCGCGTGGTCTAAATTGCTGATCTATGATGGCATGATAAAATCACCAGGGAGTTTGCAGTGGTGGCTTACATAATTTTGCATAAGTAAAACATACACTAGTAATAAGGAATTAGAAAAATAAAATTTAAAAATATGTACAGTAGCATAAAAAATTTCAATGATAAAGGATGAATCTTAATGTAAAGTGTGTAAGATCTTTACAGAGAAAACTATAAAACTCACCTAAGAGAAATTTTAAAAGAATTAAATAAATAGAAGAATGTATTAAGGAACACAGGTTCAAATGTTTCTGTAGAGATGTAAATTTTCCCTAAATTGGCTCTGAAGCAATCTGTTAAAAAATCATCAGATTCACAAGCTGATTCTTACACTTATGTAGAAATGCAAAGAGTCAAGCACAGACAAGAATGAAGCAGGAGCTCCCACCTTTTCAGATGCCAAGGCCATGAGCATGTGTCACTGAGATACATTAACTGAGATGGTGCGAGAGTAGAAAAAAGATCAATGATACAGAACAGAAAGTCCAGAGATAAACCTATATACTTATGATTTATGATGAAGATTCACTGTAGAGCAGTTGAGAAAGAACAGTTAGTAAAAAAGGAAAAAAAAAGACCAGTACTAAGTCAACTGGATAACCACTCAGAAAGATTAAAATGTGATTCCTTTTCATACTATACATACAAGTTTTTTGTAGGTGCATTATTTAAATATGAAGGTTAAAATAACAAGGCATCTTGAATACAAAACAGAAAACTATCTTCATATGACTTTGGAGCACAGAAAGTTTGCATTAAGTATAAAGAAAAAGACAGAGAAACTGGATTATGTTAATTAAAATGAAGACAATGTGGCTATCAAAATGTACTATAGAGTCAAAAGGCCAACTACAGAGTTCAAGAAGATATTTTTAAAATGCATGACTTGCAAAGAGCTGTACCAAAAATATACTGAAAAATCTTTCAAATCAGTCAGAAAATGTCAATTTTATAGAAATTATTGAAAACTTGGGCAGGTACCTCACAAAAGAGGGTATCTCAGCCACCTGCAAAGTTTTGAAAAAATGGCCAGTCTCACCAAGCATTCATTTGTCAGAATGGCAGACTTAGGAAAGACCAAACATACAAAGTGGTACTAAGGAAATGGGGCAATTGGAGTGCATTCTCGTAATGGGAGGGGAAGAGCTGCCATCACTTCGGAAAGTCATGGAACGTGTTCTGATAATCTTTGCTGTAGTATACCCCAAGCATTATCCAACAATTGCACATTTAGGCATATGTGCAGGGGAAAGGCATGCACAGGAAAATCAGTGTGCATAATCATATTTACAGCAACCTGAGCATAATAGCAAACAACTACAAACAACATGATGTTCATTACTACAGAACAGGTAAATAAATTGTATTCTATTTATGCTGTAAGACACTACTCAGCAATGGAAGTGAATGGAACTCAGCTACATGCTACAACGTGAAACAGTAGTACAAATATAATTTTGAGTCAACAAACCTAGGCACTTTCATTCAAAATTGATTCATTCAAAACTGGGCAAATGAGTCTGGGATACAAGTCTTGATAGGTACAAGTCTACATGGTAACCTTGGGGCCGCAGAAGAGATGAGAAATAGGGAGAGGCAAGGAGACTTAGGAAGTACTGATAATATTCTTTGTCTTTTCTTTCCTTTGATATCTCTTTTTGTTCCTTGGGTAATCATTGCATGGGTTTATTCACTTTGGATAAATGAATTTATATATATTCAACTATGATTTTTGCCCATTTTTGTATTTAGCTAAATAGTAGAGTCTCCCTATGTAGCCAGGCTAGCCTGTAAACTCAGTGATCCTCCTGTGATTAGATTTTCTTCTCCTCTTTATTCTCCTTCTTCTCCTTCTCCTTCTTTCTTCATCTTCATTGCTTTGATTTATGAAAGGGCTTCAGGAATAGTGTTATGGGGAAGTATGGCACAAGCTATAATAACTTGCTTTTATTGAGAGTCTTTGTTGCTTCTTCCCCTGCTACAAATGGTCTGTTTTAACTCCTTTTTCTCTATTATAAGACATATTCCATTGTATTGGTTACTTTTCCTCATTGCTGAAACAAAATACCCAACACTCAAAGTTAAAGGAGGAAAGATTTATTTGGTTCACAGTTTGTAGAGGTTTCTTAGCAAGCTGGCTTCAAGGCAGGGTGGCACAGCAGAGGGAGAAATAGTTTGTGGCAGGCAGAAGATAGAAGATAACAAACAAATGCACTACAAGAGACAAGCCTCTTTCTGTCCCTTATATCTTATCATTCTAGAGTCAGATAGCCCTTAATCCTAGTGCCCTTAATTCTAGCACTGCACCTTGAATGCAGTCCAGTGTCACACACTCTAGATCCAGCCACCTCTTAAAAGTGCAGCCTATGGCAGTATGAGACTTCGGGGGGACATCTGGACACAAGCCATAGCACCTGTAGTTCAGTATTTTTTTTTCAAGGCCTCTACTGCTTAAGACCACTCTTTGAAGACTGGTTTCACGAATATTGCCAAGAACCAATCACACGATCAAGTGAGGAAGGGGTCCTGTGGTGCAGATCAGGTAGGACCAAAGGATTGGCTGGCACGTTGAACCTGGGCATAAAAATAACAGAGGGACTGAAAGTGAGTTCAGCGATCTTGGGTGAGCAAATGGGGGTGGGGGAATGAAACTGACGGATTTTTCCTATGTGCATTCTTTGGAGTCAACATGGCCCTAGACAGCATCTCCCTTCAGAACTAACTTCCAAGTTCTTCTCCCACCTGGAAGTTGAACTTCCCACTTCCCACATGCATGCCATTGCTCTCCCAATCAGCTGTCAATACGTCATTCTGCCCACCCCTTCAACTCCACCCCCTGTCAAAATCAAATAAAAGCACACAGTTTTCTTTATCTTCCTTAGAGGATGCTTTGGCATCCCTCTTGTGCCTGCAGTCAAGGCCTCTTTCTTTCTCCGTTTTCTCTCCTTTTATCTTTCTCTTGTGTTAGAGGACCAAACAGATGGTGCCATGACTCAAGTGGGACGATTGTGAAGCTCACGAGAATTGCGCCTAGTTCAAGTCTCCTTCTCCTATGGACCTTTCCTACTATTTTTCTTCTTCTCTCCACCTCTGCCATTGCTGTTACTAGCCTCTATCCACCACTGGTCACTTCAGTCCTTGCAGGTCCAGCCAGGTGAGCCAACTCTTACTTTGGGGTTCCTGTCTCATAAACCACGGCACCGTGTCAGAACTTCCCCCACTTTTTTTCTCTTGTCCTACTGGACCTTGCCCTCCAAGGCTACTCTCCCAACCTACTGGTGACGATTGCTGGGCCTGGGTGTGGGGCTTTCATTCTTTCTCTCTTGCACTCCCTACTAGGGTGATGACTCCTTCAGGAAGTGCAACTCAGCATGTTTGCTCATTGGCTTACTTACAATTGAGTCACCATGGGCTTACTTCCAATTGAGTCTCTCACGCTGTAAAACACACTCCTCTCAGCTTCTTGTTGTACCACTTAGATGAGCTCGTCCTAAAAGGAGATATAAAACCCTGCTGTCTTGTCTTTTATTGGCAAACCACATGGCCAGCCTACTCCTTAGACGATACCATCAGTGGCCACTGGGAAGCACTTTTGGATATCCTCTGGGACCTTGACAATTTTGTTACCATAACAGCAAATGATCTGACAGCTCATACTTTCAGGTCTTTTTTGTGCTCCAGGTACATCCTAACCTACTTTGGCCCTGTACAGAGTCGCAGGTACTTCTGACTTACTCTATCATGCCCAAATCTCCTCCCCCTGAAACCCTTTCTCCCACCAGTTCTGTAGATCCCAAGGACGATGTTCCATCAGCACTTGCCTCTCGGCCCTATCCCCAAGATCCATCCTCTCCTCCCCTTCTTTCACAGCCTCCCACCTCTCCTGCTGTCTTCTCTTTATCTTTACCTTCTTTTATCTCCACCTTCCACTTCTCCCTACCTTCTGGAGCTGCCTCCCACCCAGCCCCTCTTCTGTCCCTCCACCCATTGCCCTCAGACTCACTCTGCCCAAGCACTACCCTGATCTCCTCTTCCACCCTTCTTCTGCCCATATCTTGTCCTCTGCCCTTCACCGGGTCTGCTCTGCCTGCACCTCTCTTGCCTCTCCATGATGTGGCAGGTGCTGAAGGGCTAGTTTGGGTACATGTCCCTTTTTCCATTTCAGATCTCTTTTGTATCTCCTCCTGTGTAGGTGCCTTTGATGCTGACTCTTTTACCTTTACCAAACAGCTTAAATTTGTCTTTCAATCATATGATTTGACCTACAAAGATATTCATATTATTTTATCATCCTCTCTTTCTCTCTCTCTCTGGAGCAAAAAGTGGACCTCTGGCAGGTTGGATAGGTGGCAGCTGATGAAAGACACAAATTAGACCATGATCATCCCATTGGGGTCACTGCTGTTCCCAATGTAGAACCCCAATGGGATTATCAACATAACGTGGATGGTTCCAAACATATAGCTTGAATGTTGGAATGTATCCTCATAGGCCTCCCCCAAATTTCCCAAAGTCAGCTTAATTACCACAAGATTCATAAATTAACTCAAAGACAGAAGAAAAATCCCACAGAATTTATGTCTTTTATTAAGTGGAGGCTTTTATTAAATTTACAGATGTCAGACTTGACTTGCCTGAGGAGGTTATTCTCCTTAAATCACGCTTTATCTCTCAGGCATCCCCAGATATTTGGACTAAATTCCAACAGCCTGCTTTGGCCTTCAAACCCCTTGTAGTGAACTGTTAGATGTGGTGTTCTGTGTCTTTAATAATACAAAGACTCAAAAGAAACAGGAGGCTATTATAAAACTTAAAATCCAAGCTAAATTCCAGGACCAGTATTTGGCTGGATTGAGTATCCTCTCCACCAGAGAGTGGGTAAGTCATCAACTTCCCCACCCTCACAGGATTCTAAGCCACTATTGTGGATTTTTCACTGACTAACTTGATTGGATTCACTGCTGATGATTGATGGGGCTAAAACGCCCACCAACGTGACTCTCTCAGAGTTCCAAGTCTCACTGGAAGTCTCAGGTGTCTTGGTTACTTTTCTCTTACTGCTAGGACAAAATACTCAACACTCAACATGATGGAAGGAAAGGTTTATTTCTTACAGGTTTTGGAGGTTTCAGGCTGTAATCAGCTGGCTCCAAGGCAGGGTGGCATGGCACTAGGGTAGCCCTTCAAGGCAGCAGCCAGTGCAAAAGGGAAGAAAATAAGCCTCTTTTCCTGGCTTATACTGTATACAGGCCACCCTTCCCTCTTTCAGGATGGGTGTAGCACTCACAAAATCTCCTTGCCCTCCTTTGCACTGGATGCGGATATTCACAAAATAAGAACCCTGGTTCCCTGCTGAGTGTCTTACTTCTAACTTAAACTTCTAAACTTCTCAAGTTGACACAATGTATCAACCATAATAATCCACCCCTTGTCAACTTGGTAACCAGACATACTTCTTTAAATCAGCCTCTAGATACAAAGGCATGCTTATTTTTGGCATTTTGAGATTTAACAATCCTTAAGAGCCAGCAGTAAGTCTACCAACATTATATTACATTAGAAACAAAACCTTGTATCTTTGGACCCCCAAAGACTCATGCACATTTCTTTTTACAAAAGGCATTTAGTCCATCTGCAAGTTTCCAAAGTTCTAACAGTTTCAGTATTGCTGAAAAGTTTAAGTTCCAAGTCTCCACTGAGATCTAAGGCAAATTCTAGCTGCAAGGCCATGTACAAATGAAAACAAAGTTAAACACTCCCAACATACAATGGCACAGGATTGACATTTCCATTCCCAAAGTTACAAACAAGAGTATACAAAGGATTGGGACAAAAGCAAGTCCAAAATCCAGCAGGGCAAGCATTAAGTCCTGTAGTTCCATGTGCACCATTTGGGGCAATATATGGCAGATTGTGAGCTTCAAAGGGCTTGTGTGACTCCACCCCTATGGCACTTCTAGTGGTTACTGATCCCAAAGCTTCTTTCTTGGGCTGGCTTTACTCCCTTATTATAGCTTTCCTTAGATGATCTATGTTCCTGGCTTTTCTAAACTTCTGGGTTTTCCACTGCACCTTTGGCTTCACACTCACTGCTTCACATATTGCCTTCTCAGGGGCACACTGCTTGGTATCCCAGGCCTTCTGAAATTGGGATAGAAGCCTTTTAAACCTTAGAATCCTTGCATTCTTTATGAACCTAAAATCAGCACCAGGTGGATGACACTGAGGTATGCTGCTAGCTAGAGCAGTAGCCAGGCTTTCCTCTTTTTTGACTGTAAGGGTCAAGTGCCTGGAGTGCTGGGCATTCTGAACCTGATTCTGAGGAACAAATTCTCTATGCTGCCACCATTCTGGAACTTCTTGGGGCCTCTGCTGCCATTGTGTGGAATATGGTGCTCTGAAGCTTTCTCCTCCAAGTAGTCTTTCACTTTTAAAGCTTTGGGGCTACAGAGCATGAGGACTTGCTGCTTTTTACAATTTCTTCAGGCAATCTTTTTTATTCTGTTCCTTCTCAACAGCTGAGATTTCTTCAGCTCTAGCTTTGCAGTCCACAGCTTTATTGGAGCTTCCTTTCTGGCCAAACTCACATTTGAAATCATCCTGCTGGGCTCTTTGCTTTTGATTCGCAACATAAATCTGGCTAAAAGCTCTCAACAATAGCCATACTACTGCCTCAACATTTGACTGCTTTGAATTTTATTCTGCCAGATTAATCAGTCCACTGCCCTTAATCCCAGGCAAAAACTCTGGACATAAGCAAATTACAGGCAAATTTTCTGCCAAGTCATAGCACACACTGTGGGGAATCCAATAACCAATGCAGCGCTTCTTCTCAGCAGAAACCTCCCAAGCCTGGTCTTTACCAGCAGGCTTTCTATCAGCCTTCTGGTCTCCTGAGCTCTGATTAGAATCTCCCCTACAGAACAGCCTAAACTGTCCCAGCTCTATGTATTTAGCCAACACCTCCAAGCTTTCCAAATTCTTCCCCACAAGTCATTCTCAAAGACTCTTGAAACACATGGTCAGGTTTAGTCACAGTAGCAACCCCACTCCTGGTACCAAATTTTGTCTCAGTTACTTTTCTCTCATTGCTAGGACAAAACACCCAAAACTCAACACGAAGGAAGGAAAGGTTTATTTCTTACAGTTTTTGGAGATTTCAGTCCATAATCAGCTGGCTCCAAGGTAGGGTGGCATGGCACTAGGGCAGCACGTCATTGTAGCAGCCAGTGCAAAAAGGGAGAAAATAAGCCTCTTTTCCTGGCTTACACTGTATACAGACCACTCCCCCCCATCCAGGGTGGGTGTAGTACTCACAAAATCTCATTGCTGTCCTCTGCATGGGATGAAGATATCTACAAAGTAAGAACCCTGGCTCCCTGCTGAGTCTCTTAGTTAAACTTCTAAACTTCTCAAGTTGACACAATGTATCAACCATAACACTCAGGTAAAACACTTTCTTCCTTATCAACAAAGGGGCCACTTTTAGTGTTTTACCTGAATATTCAGGCTGATGTTTGTGGCCCATGGTCTCGTAGTGGTGGTTGATGACCAACCATTGTGACTTCTTTAGATAGAACTCATGCTTTGCAAGTTTCAGACTCTCTTTTTCATACATAACTTTCTTGTTATCCCAACATTCCCTGCTCCTCTGCTAGGTAGGGACCTTTTCCTAAAACCCAATTTCTCTTTCACCTTCTCCTTAGCTACAGCCCTCATTCTCCAAACTCACTCACCTTGTGTTAAGGTTTCAGAACCTCCTCTCCTCCTTCCCTTTTTGATCCCACTGTTTGGAACACTTCCAACTCCACTCATGCAACTCATGCCTCTCCAATATTTATTTGCCTCAAGGATCCCTCTATTTTTCCTTGTATCCCACAATATCCTATTGCTTCCAGACACCAACAGGGTCTTAACCCTATAATCCACTGTGTATTACTGAATAGGTTTCTCAAAATCACACCTTCTACAATACTACGATTCTTCCTGTCCTCAAACCGAATGGGACCTTCCATTTACTTCAAGACCTCAGAGCCATAAATAATGCTATTATGCCTACATACGCAGTAGTCCCAAACCTCTACACTATGCTCTCCCAAGTTTCCCCCTTCTACTACTCATTTTATGGTACTGACCCCAAAGATGCATTCTTCACTATTCCCTTATATTTAGATTGTCAATATCTCTTTGCATTTACATGGGCAGACCCAGACACCCTCCAATCTCAGCAGCTCACCTGGACAGTGTTACCTCAGGGATTCAGGGACCATCCTCACTTCTTCAGCCAGGTGTTAGCTACTGACTTCACAGCTATTAACCTCAAACTCAGTACTCTCCTTCATAGACCTCTTCTTATTCTCTCCCTCTAATGCTATGGCTGTGTGACATACAGCTATTCTTCTCAACTTTCTCTCAGTTATGGATACCTGGTTTTGGTCACTAAGGCCTAAATAGCTTCTCCAAACATCAAATATCTGGGTCCCATTACAGCTACCACTTGCTCAATAACCATTGATCATAAAGTGATACTTAGGGACCTTCAGGATCCCATTACCAAGCAACAGGTTTTATCCTTTCTGGGTCTAGCTGATTTCTTCCACCCCTGGACTCCTAAGGTTGTCACTTTAGCTCAACTTTCATAAAGAACCTCTAAGTGTGCACTAACAGAGCCTCTAGATCCAACAATGCCTATGCATGCTCCTTTCCATAGATTAAAGGAGACCCTCTTAAGAGCGCCTGCTCTTACACTCCCAAACCCAGCCTTACCTTTCATTCTATACACTATCTCCCAAGACCATAATGCTGTGGGGATTCTAGGACTCCAAAAAGAACCCTCTTTTCAGCCAATGGCATACCTCTCAAAACAGCTTGATAACACTATGTGGCTGACCTCCTTGCCTCTAGAGCCCTCACTTCAGTTGCAATACTGACACAAGAGGCAACAAAGTTCATACTAGTTCAGACAATTAAGGTTTACTCACTTCATCAACTAACAGACTTAATCTCACATAAAACATTCCCTGCTCTGATGACCTCCTCTCGTCTACCACAGGTCCATTTAGCCTTCATACAAGACCCTGCCATTATCATTTCCACTAGTGAGATGCTTAACCCAGCCACACTCCTTCCCAACTATGAGGGGGCCACAGTACATGACTGTGTTGAGATTTTGAAGATGACTCCTACCCTCTTCCCTCAAATCCTTAGTGATCCTCTTCCCATGGTTAATGAAACCTGGTTCACAGATGAGAGTTCCACAAATACAGCCAATCACAGGATACACCATTGTCAAAAGATCACAAACCATAGAGGCCAACCCATTATAGCCTGGGACCTCGTCACCAAAGGCAGAACTCATAGCACTCACACAGATCCTTACACTAGCAAAAGGCAAGAACATAAACATACACTGACTCAAGGTATGAATGCAGTATCTTACACTCTCATGCTGCAATCTGGAAGGAGAGGGGTCTCATTAGTGTGTAGGGTACTCCTATCATTAATGGGCCTCTCATTCTTAAACTGTTAGAGGCAGCACAGCTCCCAACCCAGATAGTGGTCATTCATTGCAAAGGACACTGAAGTTCCACTGATTCCATGGCCCAGGGTAATGCTTTTGTAGACACACAGACCAAACTGGCCACACAGCAACTATATCTGGCCCACCTGCTTCCATTAGTCCCAGATACCTTGCCACTACCCAGGTATTCACTGGAACAGTTACTTCTCCCTCATAAGCCAAGTTATACACAAAATACTCAGGGATGGATTTTCCAGGGGTCTGAACTGGTACTACCAGATCAACAAGCCTCTGAAATCATCATGAGATTACATGAGCTGTTTCCATGTAGGATCACAGGCCTTATACAAAGTCTTGTCTCCAGTCATTACATACCTCTTTAAGAAACATTATTCACCAGGTCAGACATGACTGTCAGCTGTGTGTTAAGACCTTTCCTCAAGGGCATCTTCTACCCCCTTTTTTTCCTACTCACCAGTTTAGGGGATACATTCCAGATCAGGACTGGCAAAAAGACTTTACCCAAATGCCTTGACAGAAAATTTTCAGATATTTTCTTACCTTTGTCTATACTTTTTTGGGGTGTATAGAGGTCTTTCCTATGTCCAGGGAGACAGCTGATGTAGTTGCTAGGGCCCTATTACAAGACATCATATCCAGATTTGGGCTGCCACAGAGTACTCAGTCTGACAATGGCCTGGCCTTCATCTCTCAGATCGCCCAGCAGGTGTCTGCAAGTCTATACATCATGTGACAGTTATACATCCCATACCACTCACAGTCATCAGGGAAGGTAGAAAAAGCAAACAAACTCATTAAGACACACATCACAATACTTACTGTAGAACCACATGATCCTCAGCCTCAGATTCTTCCTTTGGCACTAACTGAGCTCAGGGCACTTCCCAGAGCTCCTACCTTCCTAAGCACCCTTTGAGCTCATTTGTGGCACACTACTTTTTCTTCATAACTTACCTGCCTCCCAAGATCTTCCTCCTTTGGGAGATTATATCCCAGTTCTTACTTTCTTCTGACATCTACTGTGCCAACATGAAAATCATTGTCTCCCATAGCCCTCTGAAGGAATCAAACCAGACCCTCCAATATCTCTGGGAGACTTAATGTATCTCAAATCTTCTAAGTCCACAGGGTTACAATCTATGTTGGGTAGATCTTACTTGGTCTACCTCACAACTTCAACAAAAGTCAAGGTTTCTGGTTTGCCTTCCTGGTTGCATGTCACTTATATTCAGCAGTGTCCACTGTTATGGACTCCTCTGCTTGCACCTTTCCCAAGTTGTCATCTCAGCTCCTGACTCCTATCTGCCTATTCCTTATCAAGGACTCATGATTATCACTCTTTTATTGATCAATAGTTTGTTACTTTGTCTGATTCCTCATCTCTTGTATTTTACTAGTTCTTTTTGCAGAGGATTCTGGGTGGTCTTTCCAGGTAATTTTCACATCATACACAAGATCTCCTTCATAATCCTCTACCTAAGAGTTATCTCAGACTTAACCATTCTTAACTACTATGGACATGCATATCTTCCTGGCATTGATCTTCACTCTCTTAACAATGACACAATTGATGGAAGAGACAAGATGGTGGACTCGTAGGTAGCAGGAGAGAGACCCTCTCTGAGAGAGACAGCTCAAATGCCAGAATAAAACACCCTGTAGAGACCCAAACAGAGAGAGATAGACTCTCACAACACAGAAAGAAACTAAAGCGCAAAAGCCCGCTCGAATAAGAGGTCCTGGGGCTACTATTAGTGAAGATAAGATCGGCGAGCATGGCACCCGCCTCGAGATGCCTGAATTCCACCCAACCTGAACAAGCGATCCGTGCCAAAGCCACTGGCTTGAGCCGCTGGAGCCCGGAGCTGAACAGCCCGGCGTGCAGCTCGCCGGGAACAGCACTGCACACGACCCACCCAGAGGCACCGTGAATTCCCACCTCAGCCGTGCTGAAGTCAGAGGTCAGGCAGTCCAGCAGTTCTCGGGGACATGGTGAGTGATGAGAACAAGACCCTCCCACGGGAAAGGGGAAACCAACTGGACGACATGTTGGATTTGGGCAGGACAGCCCTAACTCCATAAAGAAGTGGCTTCAGCTGGTTATTCCCCTCGCCGAGCGGATTGGTGGAATCTGCTTGAAATAGGCCACGCCCCTGGTGGGGACCCAGTTACTTCCCTGAGATCAGTGCACACTGACACAGTGAAGGCCTGCAAAGGTTGACTGGCCCAGAAGGGAGGAGCGAGCGCACACTGCCCCTGGGTGAACTCTAATCTCTGATAACCTATTGAAGAGGGCTAAAGCTCCTAGCCTGCACCCTCTAGAGGAGCCTTAAACAACAAGAAAAGGGTCTGGGAATTACACTGTACACTTGTATGGAAGGAACCAAAAACATGACGAAAGGGAGAAATATGAAAACACTCCCAGCCCCCAACCCTGAGAACACTGATCCAGGAGAGGTAAATACAAAAGAGACTGAGGGCAGCAAAAATGCAACATCAAACACAGCATTAGCGGACATAAAGAGATATATTCAAGACCTCGTAAGCGAGACCAAAACTGAAATATTAATTCAAATTAAACAAGATAAGTAGATTAATAAAAGAAGGGCTGGGTACCTCTCAAGAGGACACAGACAGAAGAATAGAGGAACACAAATGGAGAGAAAAATTTATTGAAGAATTCAGAAAAAACCTAGAATTTATGAAGCAGATTCAAAGGGATTATCAGGAAACTAAAGACTCGATAGAAGCTGGCAAAACTGCTTGAAAGAAACCAAAGATAGACTATCAAAAATTGAACACAGGCTTGCAATGTGGGGTCATGAAAGGGAAGATCTCTTAAAAATAACAAGGGAGCAGGCAGTAAAGTTACAAAGACTGGAAGATGACAAGAGGATCTATAACTTAAGAATAAAGTATGTGAATGAAGAAGCAGGAATCAAACCA
>PVJX010011070.1:0-54750 GCA_004027295.1 Dolichotis patagonum | reverse complement strand
CAAGGTGCTGGGGACACATAACTAGGAATTAAGGGACCTGCTTAGGCTAGTTTTAGCACATTATAAATAGATAATTGACAGCAATGCAAATTCATTCTGGTCTGTAGATACGCAAATTAATTCTGTCTCTTGGTGGAAATTTTTACATTTGTTTCAACGTTTATTCCACATAAATTTGTCCTTTCAGTTTTCTTGTGAATAGATTTGAGGGGGGTTGATATAGCGTCTCGCTATGTAAGTCAGACTGGCCTCCAACTCGCCATGATCCTCCTACCTCAGCCTCCCAAATGCTGGGTTTACCGGCATGCCTTATATGCCAGCTATATCGTGGACAGATCATAACATTTACTTGGCTCCTGGATTTAAAGAGTTAAATATTCAACACGTATAGTGCAAGAGAATCATGACCTGATTTGGGGGCAAAAGTATCTTTTCACAAAATAAGCGAGTTTCTGATAAGTTTATAGTATAATGCATTACAGAAAAAACAAGATGGAGGGAAGCTGGGAATGTCACTTTTTTTAAAAAAAATGGTCTCCCTAGGTAGTCAGAGCTGGCCTTCAACTCATTCACAGGGATCCTCTTGTCTCAGCCTCCCTGCGGAGTTTACAAAGTATGTGCGCCCAGCAAGAATGATTCTTTAGCTGAAATTCAGATTTAACTGAGCGTCCTATACTTACCTGTCAACTTCTGAAACAAGAAGGGAAGTCAAAGTTTGCTAAGTTAATTTTATTCGCCAGGCTTTGCCACTGGTTTTGGGGAACAAGAAGATCAGCTCAGCTAGAGTAAATTTTCCACCTCTGGGCGGCGCGGAGGCGGGGCATGTGATGGGCGTGTCCTCTCTGGCCCCGCCCCGGGTTACGTGCCAGCGCGCGCCTGCCGCGTCGGCATCCCCGGAGCGCAGCAGGCCGCGGCAGCTGCAGCTAGAATCTAGGGCCGCTGTTGCTACAGCGCGCGGCGGGGTGGGGCGGATGGCTGCAACCGTGGTGGCTGCAGGGACCGGGGCCTCGGCGGGGTCGGAGTCGGCCGAGGGCCCCCCGGGGTCGGCGGCAGCGTTGGAGCTGTGGCTCAGTGAGTATTCTGAGCGCCCCTCAGCGCATGCCCGGAGCTGCACGTGAGGCCGCCCTTCCCGCCGCCTGGGAGCTTTTCCCCTGCGGCGGGCAGGGCGGGGGCTGGGCAAGCCGCGGGAGAAAACCACTACACTGAGGGTCTCCGAGAGTAGCCCAGGGAGCCCGCTGGGCCTGCAGAGCCCAGCTTGGGCGCTCTGCTCTGCATCCGCGCAGCGGACGGTCCTTGCTAACAGCTGGGGTGCCAATGATTAACGAGCTCTTTTTGTGCCGAGCGCTGTGCTGAAAGTATTTCAGTCATTGTAACCATAGATGGCTTTCGTGGTTAGCCCCCTCAGAGAGATGGGGATGTTGAGGCTTAAGGATGCCGTGTCGTTGCAGGATACGCAGCCTCTTCATTGTTTTTGGTCAGGGGTCTCTTTTTGGCTGCTTCCCTGGACATCATATTAAGCCTTTATGTGTGTTTACTCTATCCCGACTTACAGATAATGTCTTCAGTGGGCTTCACAGTGGGTCAAAAGGGTAGGGGTTTTTAATTGTCCCTTATTTATCGTTGAGGGATCGAGTCTCAAAGGGGGTAACGAATACGCATCTTGCATTGAGCTTCGCTAGGTGCTCAGGCTCCTTGCTAAAAAACATTTTGTAACAGGCCGACCACAGCACACCTTGTTAGCAGGAACTGGGGGAGGGGCTTTCATTTAGCTGGTAGAAGTTAGTTTGTTTACCTGGGGGATGTCACAGTGGACCTAGTGTTCAAAGGGGACAATGGAGGTGATCGCATTCCGGGCAAAAGAAACTGCATGGGCAAAAGCCAAGGACAGGAGTCCGTGAGGTTAGTCTGCTGGATTGCAAAGCCTAAAGAATCTGGAAAGGTGGCTGCATGCTTATTTGTTAATTGTGGTAAGCTCATTGAGGGCCTTTATAGAAGGAAGGGATATTGGGAATTGAATCCAGGACTTTTGCATCGAGCTACATCCCCAGCCTTTTTTTTTTTAATTTTTTTATTTTGAGGCAGAGTCTTGCTTGCTAAGTTGCCCAGACTGGGCTTGAGCTTGCTGCTCGCCTGCTTCTACCTCGCAGAATGCTGGGGTCACTGGTGGGTGCTACCATGCTTGGATCCATCAAAGATTTTGCATACTGCGAAAGAGGCTTACATTTTATCCGGTGGAGGGGGAACAGTTGTGGAGTTTCGCAGGATCATCTGTGAGCGCGTAAAAGGTATCACCTGCAGGTGAATTGATAAGAGACATGAACCTTCAGAGGGAATGTAGATAAAAAGCTCTTTTGATTATGCTTAGGGGCTGCAGTAGGACCAAGGCAATGGAGAGGGAGAGTCAAATGATTGCAGACATCCCCAGCAGCCTTGATGGTTTGAAATGGAGACCAAGGACAAGGAGGAATGAATGTAGGATGAGTCCCAGGTTACCAGCTTGGGTCATGGTGGTTCTCCTGTGAGGAGGAGCAGGGTTAGGAAGATAGCTCTGAGTTGTGGAGTTTGAAGTGCTTGCAACACAGGCAGAAAGAGGTGATCCACAGGCAGAAGGTTGTTTCCAGGCACAATAAGCGCCAGAGGTGTTGTGTGGGATCTTGGTTTATTGGCAGTGAGCTTGCCCAGCGGTGCAGTCCTTGTGAAGAGCAGCGGCTTGGAAGTGGAACTTGGGGAGCCTCACCATTTAAGAGGCAGATGGAGCAGAAACAGCCAGGGGCAAGGGTGGGGAGGGGGCACCAAAGGAAGGATGTACTTGGTGGTGTTGTTGCATAAAAATGGAGTAGAATATGGAAGGAGTCTCTGTGTGAACTCAGGGCTTTGTGCATGCTAGGCAGGCATTCTACCACTGAGCTACATCCTCAGCCTGAAGGAGTCATACTGAATTTGCTAACTCTGAAAGGTGGCTAGAGATCTTTAGGTTCAGTGGTGGAGACAAGGTAATTTGGGAGGCTGTTGAAGAGGCAGTGGAGCATAGACCAGCGTTGAGAGCCAGCTACAGTGGGGTGTGTGTTAGGGGTGTGTGTTAGCTTGGGTAGGAAAACAAGTAGCAGCTGACCTAATGGGACAGAAGCAGTGCCTGGAACCCAGACTGCCTAAGGAGAGGGGAGCTCCAGTTTTTTGGGTCCATGTCCCAAAGTTCCTGGATGTTCGGTTTTTCAGGGAGGTCTGGAACCTCCATTTTTCTGTCAGGTTTCTTAGGCTTTTAAAAGTTGGCAGCTACTTGACAATGTAATTTATCTGGTGGAAGTCAGGCAGAATAAATCTGTGAGGAGGGTGTGTGACAGGCAAATAATTTTTTTTTCGTACCAGAGATTGAACCCATGATATTGCAGTTGCCAGGCAGGTGCTTGTGCCCACTGAGCTAAACCTCTGGCCCCAGGCAAACAACTTTTTAAAAAATATGGTGCTTCTGTGTGAAAGGAAGGAGATGGAGTAGGTAGGTTGGATTTAGAAATAAAGGGGAATGGTCCCTCTTCAATTCTAGGTCTGTGTCCCATCCTCAGCAGAGGGACTCGAAGCCCTAATGGTATTGAGAGCCAGAGCAGAAAAGGGTGACTTGGTCTCACAGGGAGGAAGGGCACTTTTGTTTCTGAGTATCTGGGGAAGCAGATAAAGATGACTGCACAGGCAAACTAGTTTGTCATTGCCTGAGTGTCACCTGAGGGGAAGTTCATGAATAACTGGTAAGAGAAGCAAAAGAAGCTTACTTGAACACCAGAGATGGGTTTTTGTCAATCTCTATACCATTGGCATTTCAGGCCTGGTGATTCTGGGTTGTGGTGGACCTGTGCATTACTGGACATTTAACCACATCCCTGGCCTCTACCAACTAGATTCGAATAGCAAGCCTTCCCTTCCCAGTCCTCGGGATCAGAATGTCTCTGGATACTGCTAGATGTCCTTAGAGGGATGAGGAGCACCTCTACTCACCACCCCACCTCATCCTACCCCACAATCCTTTGAGAACTGTAATGTTGTCTGGACATCAGAAATGTGTATTACAGTGGGAGACAACTATAATCTCAGCCTTCTGGGAGGCTGAGGCAGGAGAATTACAAATTCAAACTCAGAGTGGGCAACTTGGTTATTTATTTATTTATTTATTTATTTATCTTTGTAACTTTGTCATTAAGTGAGTCCTTGTCTCAAAAATTAAAATAAGGGCTGGGAATGTAGCTTACTGTGAAAGTCCTGGATTCAATTCATAGTACCACCTCCAAAAATATGCACTGCAGTCTTTGTGGCTGTGTCTTCTGTTTTTCTTCTGGGCCTAGGAACAGAGAAGGTGAGCTGTGGTTTAAACTAGATTTGTTGAGGGTGAGGCAGTACAGGAGAGAGAAGGAAAGACTCATGTAGGGCTAGGACAGGAGTGAAGGGAGATGCCTATGAGTAGCCTGCACAAAGGAAGTCACTCTAAATGGGGTCATTAATAGATCTTGCCTCAGCCGGCAAGGCAATGTATTTTGCTGTTGTTTTTTGTTTTTGTACTAGGGATTGAACCCAGGATTTCGTACTGCTGCACTTCCAGCTTTTTTTATTTTTTAAAGTTTGAGGCAGTGTCTCTTATTAACTTGCCCAGGCAGGGCTCAAATTTACGATCTTCCTACCAGGTCTTCCCAGAGGCAGCTGTATTTTTATTTATTTTTTGTCTTTTTGAGACAGCCTCACTATGCGGTTCAGGCTGGTCTTGGGCTCAATCTGTAGCCCAGGCTGGTCTTGAATTTGCAACAATCTGCCTGCCTCAGCCTTCCAAGTGCTGGGATTATAGGAGTGCCCCACCATGAGATAGTCATGATACTTCCCCCTCAGGGTTCTTGGGAGATCAAAGGTATTAATACTTAGGTCTCTCTTCCTTTCAGCCTTGCCTTTATTCTTCCCAGCCCCACTTTTATTGCTCCCTTGGGGATCTGGAGAGGTCTGGGATTATACCAGCACCCGGAGGGCTGAGTTCCCTATTCTCTGTCTTGGATAGGATGTTTGAGTCAAGGTGGCTTTTCGCCTGTTTGAGTTGAGTCCTGGCTGTAGTGGCGTTGGGTACCCTCGGGAGGGGCTTGGCATGCAGTCTACACTGCCAAGTGATTGAATTGCATTCCCCAGGGTGATGGCTTCCTCCTGTGAAGACTTCCCCAGCCTCGGGGCTTCCCTGGCTAGCACATGGTGTGCTAGTGCCACAGTCCTGACCCTGGTGGTTGGTTGGCAGTTGGTGTAAGATGATTCGGCTTCTGTATTAGTCACTCTTGGATGAGCCATTTCATTCACAGCTGAAGTTCTCAGCTGTTTTCTTAGTACCTTTGACCCTGCAGCAGTCTTGAAATGAACTGCTACTTTTATTAAGCAAATGCATGGCAGTAGTGTTATTTCTTGACACTCCCCTGTGCTACCCAAATGGTGACTTAGTACATGGAACCTGGGATTGCCAGTCTCAGTGCTTAGAGGGGCTCAGAATCATCAGCGGAAGGATCTGTGGAGTTTCTCCCTGTGGAGTTTCAGGACCTACGCTACTCAATGGATCTAAATGGTGTTAGACCTGGGCGGTTTCTATGTCCTTGTCAGACCCAGCTGCTGGTTCTGTTGGGGGTCTTTCTGTCTGAGCTTCCTGGGGCCTGTGAGATAGTTGGTCAGGCAGGGATTATATATTTGGAAGGAGACCCAGTTCAGAACTGACATAGTCATCTCCTCGGGCGGCAGTGGGTCCGACCAGTTGGTGGAACACCACATAGCGAAAGATGAAACATTCTTTGATTCAGTAGTTGTCTGTGCCAGTGCTGTTCTAGGTGCTGGGGCACAGGGAGGTGAATGAGACAGTCTTGATGGTGTTTATGTCTTCCCTGGAAAAAAAAAGTCAAACTCATTTTCAGGAGAGGCCCTGCCCTACCTGCTGAAGACTTCATGGGAGAGCAATTAAAACCTTAGGGGCTTCTAGGCAGACAGACGGGATTGAATTTTTGTTGCTACCGTTTTCTTGTTTTGTGGATGGACAGGTTTCGCCTGTAAAGCAATGAGATGATAGTTTGAACCCCAGTCCTTCTGTCCTCAGAGGCATGGTGCTGGGCCCAAATGGCAACTAGAGAAAGAAAAGTACAAAAAGAAATAAAAATAGAAAAATAGCAGCTGTTATTAATCTTTTGGGCCGTGACAAACCTTGAGTGAATCCTTCGTATAACAAGACTTAGCAAAAAAAAAAGAAACTGTCTTACATTTTATAGGTCATTTTGTTGTTTTTCCTTGGTTAAGGGTTTGGCTGGCAGTATTTTTTTTTCCTTCAGGCAGCAGGGGAGGAGAGAGAAGGCTGGATTCTGCAGGTCTGGCCCCTGCTTGCTGTTTGTTGTCCTCTGGATCCAGTCACACTTGGAGGTCAGAATTCCTTTGAGCCTTCAGCCTTGACCTTGTAGTGAACAGAAACCAAAGTGTAAATGGTGTAGAATTACTTTTAGGGGATTGAAACAGAACCTGAGATTCCATGCTTTAAATACTGCATCTACAGACATTTCTGACTTACAGTGTTTCAAAGTAGAATTTCAACATTAGGGTTTATTGGCGTGTAACTTTATTGTAAATCAGCTCATAATTTGAGCACCTGTATTTCACATCTATGGGTAGAGCATTGTGTGAAGCACTGTAGGGAATGTATGGCTTCTGCCTTCAAGGATTTTATTTGCTTTTGGCACAGTAAGGCTCATTTATACATTTTTACAGGAAAAAGCAGGGACTCTATTAAAATAATAATACTGTGAGCTGTTGTGCTAAACACTTCAGACACTATCTGCTTTAAATCACATGACAGTTCGATGAGGGAGGTATTTTCCTTTATAGTTGAAGCTGAGGCTCAGAAAGTCTGAGGTCATTGTGGCAAATAAGGGGTAGAGGTGGAGAGCCCCATCACAAAAAGGGAAGGGGCAGATAAAACACCAGTTATGAGGAGGAAAACATAACTTTTGTGGGGGTGGGAGAGAAAAAGATCAAGGACTTCTTGAGAGCATTGTTGTCCATTTGGGACCTGAATAGTGAATAGAATTCTTTTTTGTTTTCTTTCTTTTTTGGGGTGGTGGTGGTGAAGTTTCACTATGCAGTTCAGGCTGGCCTTGAACTCACTTTGTAGCCCACACTGGCCTCAAACTGATCCTCCTGCTTTAGCCTCCTGAGTGGTGGGATTACAGGCCTGTGCTACAGTTTGGGGGCAGTGAGAGAATTGGTGATCTAATGCCTTTGCTCCCCTGCATCACTTTCTTTTTGCATTTAGAATGGGATCGATAGTTCAGGTGTGTCCTTTGAATCCATTGTTGGGATTTGAGATTCCCACATGACATGAATGTAAACAGTTCCATTCTAGGTTGATGATGGGGGCCTAAGAAATCAGCAGGGAGAATTCGGGGTGGGGCAGTGGCAGGTTGGGGAAGGCTTTAGAGAAGCTGTGTAAATTCAGCAGAGTCTTCAAGAATGGATAGGCTTCTAAGAGGAGTGGAGTGGATATTTGGACAAGAGGAAAACACCACCCTGAGAATTAACCGCTTAGTTCCAGATCCTGGAAGAACTGCTCCATCAGAACTAGCATGGTCTTTCATTGGAGAGGCTGATAAGCCAGGGCTGGCTGGGCATCGAGGAGCAGGAAAATGTAGGAAAGGCAGGGTGGTGACCTCTTCCTCCCCCTGTCACAAAAGCTAAGAAATTTACAGATCACCTCCTAGATTCTGGTCCATTGCAGGGCCAGCATGGGGAGTCCTGACACCAGACATGAAGGAGGCACTTGTGGTCAGTCTCTGCACTGAAAATAGAGCCATTTTCAGGGTAATTTATTAATATTCAGCGAATACAGTAATACCTCGTTCATGAACACTTCTGTTGCAGACATTTCAGTTCACAAACAAAAGCATTTTCCAAAACTTTTCTTCCGTTTGCAAGCTCCACACTGGGTGAAAAATACAACCACAGCCATCTTCCCCACACAAACACAAACGCAGCCATCTTCCTCCAAATTGTAAAACAAATTAAGTTCATCATCCAGGGTACCTGTATTCAGTAAGTGTATGCTATATGCAAGACATGGTACTTGACAGTTCACAGTGGTAAATGACACAGAATAGGCGTGGTCCCTGCCCTTTGGCTATCTGCTAGCTGATCTGATCTAGAGGTACAGTGTCACAATCTTTGGCTCCTGTGGAGAAGAATGTAAGTTTCCTTTCTTCTCTTTTTGTTTCTTCCTCTTCCTCTCTCCTCCATCTTCTTCTGAGACAGGGTCTCACTGTGTGACCCACATTGGCCTTAATGTGTTCATGATGGAGCCATAATTCCTGTGTTTTGCTGGCAGGGAGTGAACCACTGACAGTCCGTCTATGACCGTCCCATCAGGCAGCTTTTTATTTTATTATTAAAAAGATAGAGAAAAGTGATTGTAGCACCAGTGTTATAGGATGCCCAATGGGACAATCATGATCGAACCCAAGTGGTTCAAGCTGGTGGGGACAGGTAAGGTTTGCACTCCTCTGCCTCAGCCTCCTGAGTGCTGGGATTAGAGATATGCGCCATCATACCTGGCTCATTACTGTTTCCTATGCTTTCTTTAACTGAATAATTTGTTTTGTTGACAGACAAAGCCACAGACCCAAGCATGTCAGAACAGGATTGGTCAGCTATCCAGAATTTTTGTGAGCAGGTGAACACTGACCCCAATGGGTAAGGCAACTTTACTTCTTACACATTTAATTCTGAGGACATGAAGGCTGAATATGGGCCTTTATGTCTTGGGAAAGTTAGGATTTTCTTTGTTTTGTGTTCTCCATCCTGCCCCCCCCCTCTCTTTTTGGTACCCTGCATCGAACTCACGAGCTGCTGAGCTAAATGCCCACCCACCATCTCTGTTTTTTTTTTTGGCAGCCTTGAACTTACTATGTAGTCTAGGCTAGCCTGGAACTCATGAAGATCCTCTTGCCTCAGCCTCCTGAGTGCTGGGATTATGGGCATGTACCATCTTGCTCAGTTTATTTTTCTTTTTAAAAAATAATGTGGGGGCTGGGATATAGCTCAATAGCACATCATTTGCCTGGCAAGCAAGAGGTCCTAAGTTCAATTCCTGGTACCCTCCCCTATAAAAAAAATAATATTGTAAAACTCCATAACTCCTGGTGGTACACACCTGTCACATCAGCATTCTAGGAGACTGAGGCAAGAAGATGCAAGTTCAAGCTTAACCTGGTCAACTAGTCTGTGTCTCACGAACTTTTCTTAAAGGGCCAGAGATGTAGTTCAGTGTGAAGACCCTGAGTTCAATCCCTAGTACTACCAAAAACAAAACAAACCCCCCAAAAACAAAAAAGGCACACTTTGGTACTAAGAAGTCTGAATGTTGCTCCTAGAATGGTGCTCATTTACTGATGTGAAACACACCAGTGTATTCTTAATTTAAATGTAGTCTTCTATATGAGGAAGCAGGAAATGGTAAAATGTTTTTAAAATTTTAGGTTTTTTTTTTTGTTTGTTTTGTTTTTTTTGTGGTGCAGGGGATTGCACCTAAATCCTTAAACATACTAGGCTCTACTGATGAGCTCCCCCCAGCCACAGGATGGGTTTTTTTTTTTTTAATTGAAATCTATTTTGAAAACCCTTGGATTAGTTCGGATCCCTGGTACCAAAAAAAAGAAAAGAAAACTCTTGGATAGGACATGACCAATTGGGTCATTCACCCAGGTATTTGACCTGTGTGGTGCTGAGTATTGAGCTGCTCTGATGTGAGCCCAAAGCTGAATAGCACTTCTTCCTCCAGTGTTTACTAAGCAGTTATCAACAGGACACACAAGCTCCCTGCTGCTCACAGCTGGTTGCTCTGCTTGGAGCTCTAGGGGAGCTGGCTGAGGGCAATGATGTGGCCCGAGGGGAGAAAGACAAAATGACCTCGTGGGCTGCAGGGGCTGCAGGCAGCTGGGAGTCAGGCTGTTTGCCAGTCACACTCCAGCCCTGCTTTGAGACCCCAGCTGTGGGAAGGCAATGGCTTTGGAGAATGGTGAGTTTATTCCTCCCCACCCAGCGTCCAGGTCTTTTTGTTTTCCCATAGCCCCACCCATGCGCCCTGGCTGCTGGCCCACAAGATCCAGTCTCCACAAGAGAAGGAAGCTCTTTATGCCTTGACGGTGAGTCTGGCTGACCTCTTCTGTTCTGCTGCTAGAAAGAGCACTGAGGGGGACTTGCCCTTGCCTAAGGCCTTCTCCATGGGCGTCGGAGAGGTTCACTCTCACAGGCCTGGGATAGCAGGCTGGAGGGAGTCTGCACCAGGTGGCCCATCCCATCTCAGTTCTGTTTCTAGAGAGCAGCACTGAGCTGGCCATGGGAGAAGACGGGGGAAAGGTTTATTTCCGTTTACTCTTTAAACCAGGGCTGACAAGTTCAAGTGCCCACAGGACCGTTGCACCACATGAGGCTGCCATGGGAGGGCACATGCTCATCTGCAGAGGCCTGAGTTTGGGCCTAATGTTGTTAGAACTTTTGACTTTTCAAGAGAATACAGAAATCCAGATTTTTAAGCTGGACGTGGTGGTGCATGCCTGTAATCCCAGCACTCAGGAACTTGAGGCAGGAGGAGGATCATCATGAGTTTGAGACCAGCCGGAACTACATAGTGAGATCCTGTCGCCCTCATCCAGATTTGTATGAATTCCCTGAATATTTGAATGTTGATGGGAACACTTACTCTGTTTTCTGGAATGAAGTGCTGACCAATTCTAGAATTGAAAATAAAGCTCATTACAATCGTTAAACTAACTTTCTTTCTTTGTCTTTTTGAGACTAGGTTTCCCTATGTAGTTCAGGCTGGCTGTGAACTCACTTTGAAGCCTAGGCTGTGCTCAAACTTGCAGTGATCCTCCTGCCTCAGCCTCCCCAGTGCTGGGATTATAGTTGTGCACCACCATGCCCTGTGATCTTTAAATTTACAAAGAAAAAAATTCATTTGACCTGTTAAAAAATGACAGGTGTCCAGAGGTGACGTGGTGTAAGCTATATGTGCCTCTTGAGTGTCAGTGGGTGACTTTTAGTGGCTCAGTTCTTGAGCAGATTCACGAGATTTCTTCCTCTGAGGAGGTTGTGATTCTCAGACCAGTTTCACCTGCCCAAGGGGTCTCCTTGAGTGGTGGAGTGACCTCAGGGTGCACACAAACCCCATTGAGCTGCTTCCTGGGCACAAACATGGCAGTGTTGGACAGGGGACATTGTTTTCTTGATCTGGAAACATGTCTTTTCTCCCAAATGTCAGGGTCATTGTACACTTGGGGAAAGTTAGCCATGGTTCACCAGGCACCACGCAGCCCTCACTTCCCTTCCTCACAGGTCCCATATCTGTGCAGGTGCTGGAGATGTGCATGAACCACTGCGGGGAGAAGTTTCATGGTGAGGTGGCCAAGTTCCGCTTCCTGAATGAGCTGATCAAGGTGTTATCACCAAAAGTGAGTTCCTGGGCTTGGGCCTGCCTTCTGTGCTGCACCTACTCCTGACTGTCAGTCTCCTGGGGACCCCTGCAGGCGCACATGTGGCAGAGCCTACCTGCCTGCCTCCAGCTCCTGAGAGGAGGCCTTATGTGTGAGAGCCGTCTCCTCTCCAAAGCCTGGGAGGGTGGCTGTGTTCATCCGCTATCCATTGCTGCTCCATGGTTAGCATTTTTTTTCACTTTTTCCCTTGCAAGTAGCATGTCCTATTTTGGGTTGTGCAGTCTAGAGGAGGTAAGGAGCTCTAGCTCAAAAGCATAGGTCTCCTGTTGGAGGTACTGAGCAGTAACTAGATATGATTGTTAGTTTTATGTTGCCTCCTGCCTGGTTTTCTGCACCTAGAAAGTCGTACCTGTGTCACCCTTAGGTAGCTTGCATTGATGGAACCCTTTCTTGCTGCAGACCAGCATGTTTTCTGATGTCTCCTCTGCATCCTACAGTTCATCTGGACATTACCTGGAGTTAACGCATTCCTCACACCCTAGATGCTGAGTCAGTCTTACTAGACCACTCCTGTCTCAGGTGCTAGCACTGAGTCTCGGTGTCCTTAAACTTGCACTTCTGCATTGCTGACTGCCAGTTTGGGGGTTTCCCCTCTGCCCCAGGTTCCATAATTCACTAAGACAACACATACAACACAGGAAAGTGCTATATTATCTTTTAAAGGACACAAATGGGAGGAATACCTGAGCAAAGCTTATAAAAGGAAGACGTGTCCCTCTCATGGATCTGAGCTTGCTACCCTCATACTTCGGTGTGTTTACCAGCCATGTGTCCCTTGACTCATTTCCTACCTGGATGACTGTATCACCTGGCAGGATTGCATTAGTCACTGGCCACATGTGTGAACTCAGTCTCCAGCTCACATTTCATCCCTTACTCCTTGGTCAAGGAATTGGGCTGAAGATGTTAGTTCTTCATGTGGTTGTTCTTTTTGTGGTATCCTGTCCACTCCCTTGAGACTAGCAAGATTATCTACCGTGAGTCATTAATATAAGCCCAGAGGCCTCCATTTGAATAACAGGACA
Organism: Dolichotis patagonum; assembly: GCA_004027295.1. Lineage (NCBI taxonomy): Eukaryota > Metazoa > Chordata > Mammalia > Rodentia > Caviidae > Dolichotis > Dolichotis patagonum. The sequence continues at coordinate 42,197 of PVJX010011070.1, read as the reverse complement.
CCCTTATCACTCAGGACATTCTGTGATTTTGTTTTGTTTGAGACAGGGGCATACTGTGTAGCTCAGGCTGTCCTTGAACTCACTGGATAGCCCAGGCTGACCTCAAAATTGTAGCAGTCTTTCTGCCTCAGCCTCCCAAGGTCTGGGATTACAGACCTGCACCAACATGCCTGGCATTTCTAAGGGTTTTTGAGGCTCTGTGCTAGGAAGTAGGTTAACGTCAGATTTTGTTGTTTCATATTTGCATCAGTCACCAAAAAAGAAAAGAAAAGAAAAAAAGAATATTCCCAGTGATATAGACAAGGCCTGCATATTTAAAGCGTTAACTTTAGCAATTACAGTGATTGCAAGGGCTATGGAGTTGGTCTCTAGTTGTGTCTCACACTCTACCTACCTTTTTCTCTGGGCCTTAATAGCTTCTCCTTAATGGGAGTGTTGGTCATTAGGTCTCCTAAATCTTTTCCAGGTAATTTTTTCCCTTTTTTACTTTCAGTACCTAGGGGCCTGGGCCACAGAAAAAGTTAAAGGAAGAATTGCTGAAATACTCTTTAGCTGGACCGTGTGGTTTCCAGAAGACATCAAGATCCGAGATGCTTACCAGATGCTGAAGAAACAAGGTTTGACTGTCATCCTTAATGTTGTGTTCCCTCTCAACCCTGTGGTGTTTCTTCCATTTTTTACGCCTTGTGATCTGTTGAAAGATGTACATTGCGTGGGGGACAGTAGAAACTGAGGTAAAAGGTCTTTATCCCTGGAAATAGGCGGACCTTTCCTCCTGGTGGACAGCAGTCCAGCTGGGTTTGAGCTTTGCTGCTGCTGTTCTAGCTACCCTCCCTCTGCCAGACATCAGATTCCTCTCCTTTAGTGTCTTAAATTTAGGTTGGAGATGGATTTGCAGAATTTTGCTTGGTATCCGCTCCCTGTCACTTTGATCTGCATCTTTCTCCATAGTATTGCTGCTGAGGGCAGGCGGCAGTGACTAGGAGGAGGAGGCAGGTGGGGGCAGGGCAGGCTCCATGTGGCCTTGGTGTGATTTCACTGGGATCCTGGCCCTGTTCTTGTCCTAGGCCACACTCCTGTGTCTTTCTTTTTCCCTGTTTTTACTCCAGCTGCAGCGGGTCCCTCTGTGGAGGTTGCAGGGGTTGTCACCCTTCCCTCAGCAGTTTAAAGACTTGTCTTTGGGGAGAGAAAGGCCCCTTGAAGAAGAGCTCATTTCCCATGTTTTGTGTCCCTAAAAGTTCTTTATTTTCTTTTTTATTTTTTTTTTAATTTTTTAAATTTTATTTTAAAAGGGAGTAAAATTAAACACAACAAAACAGAACGGAATGGGACATAAGAAAGCATAAATTTCAAAGCTAGACAACCAGAGGTCTTCACTATCTGTCATATTGTCTTTTGTTTTCTTCCACATGGTTGTCCTTATCTTTGCATGTGGAGAGCTCATACTAAATAACATAGCCAATCTTTTCACAAGATGTGCAGTTCACTGGCTCCCACTTGCTAGGCAGGGGGGAGGGGGAGGGGGACATGGGATGGGGGAGTTCTTTATTTTCTTGGTAACACTCACTGGCCTGTGAGCAGTATTAAAACAATTTCAGCTGAATAATTATTATTTTTTTTTTTTGAGATGGGTCTTATTCCCTAACATAGACTGGCCTTGAACTTACTATGTAGCCCAGGGTGGCCTCAGATTTGGCAATCCTCCTGCTTCAGCCTCCTGAATGCTAGGATTACAAGCATGCCACAAGGCCCAGCCTGAGTTATTCTTACTAGTGTTACTTCCCACTATTCATTGGAGACACTGCTTTTTTCTCAAATTTCAGATTAATTGATAATTGCCCTGTGGTCTTAGCTCTCTCTTAGATTCAGAAAAAAATTGTTAAATTGCAGATGGTCTAGTTTTTTTTTCATCTTTTTTTTTTTTTTTTTTACTGTTGTCTGGGTAATCTTTCATCTTTGTGTGTCCTGTCTGGAAAGCAGAAACTTTCTTTTAGGCTGGGCTCTTTTTGAAAAGGAATTGCTTTTACGATAGATTGTTTTGCAACCAGGCATGGTGGCGCACATCTGTAATCCCAGCACTCCGCAGGCTGAGGCAGGAGAATCACTGCAAGTTTGAGGTCAACATGAGCTGCCCAGTGAAACCCTGTCTCCAAAAACAAACAAACAAACAAACAAACAAGCAAAAAACCCAGATGGTTTTTCCTTATTATTCTCTTAAGACTTTTAGGAGCTTCATTGGGGATCTTACAGTAGTTTCTGGGCCCTGGGAGATTATTTATGGGGCTGCATAGAATGACCATCATTTTTATAGCATAAGGCCCACAGAGTACAGGCCTTACGGCTGGTTGTATTCTGATGCCCCTGACTTTATGGTATTTTTTTGATCCTCCTGAGAGGTGGTACAGAGCTTCCATCACACCCTGGATATATCTTTTTGGAGGCTGTTGATGTTGTGTTTTCTGTAGGGTCCAACGATTCTGTAGGAGCCAACGATTTCTAGACTTTATACTGGATCTTGCTAAGTTACCAGGTATCCATACCTGTATCTTTGTGAATTACATATTTTAGGAATCATTAAACAAGATCCTAAACTACCAATGGATAAAATCTTACCCCCACCTTCTCCCTGGCCCAAGAGCTCCATCTTCGATGCTGATGAAGAAAAGTCAAAGGTAAGGAACTCCTCCAAGACCTCAATAGCTGATGTGGATCTGATCAGACCCCTGTTCTTGAGTACTGTCCTGAAAATGTCCTCTGATCTGTAAACCAGAGGATGGGAGAACAGGGGGGAGACAAGGAAGTCTGGAATTGGTCTTATTTAGCAGAAGTATGGATGTATTCATGGATGGGCAGGTGGTAAATGTTATGCTTTGAACCATCCCAGTATCTGTACGTGTGCTTTTGGGGGAAGGTAGGGCCTGAAAGTAACCCAAAGGGAAATTGGGTTGTGTGGCTCATCAGTCTGTTTTGGTGTGAGTGTGGTATTGGAGTGGGAGTGGTGGAGAGGAAAGAGTTGAAAGTTGGTGAAGATTATTTTTAGTACCAGTAATCTTGGTGCCACCATTGTCCTCTCAGAAATCAATAAGAAAAGGGAGAGGGCAGAGGAAAGTTGTCAAATCCTAGCCCAAGAGTGGGGGATAACTCTAGTGAAGATGATGGCGGGGGACCGAGGAGCTAGGGGAGGGTGTGACACGACTTTTCAGGAAGGTAGCTGGCTGTGTGGCTGCAATCCAGGTTTCCTGTCCTTCCTGCCATCTACCCAGCAAAGATCAGGGAGGCAGGAGTATGCCAGGCATCCTACCAGGCTTGGAGTGAAGTGATAAACAGGATGACCAAGGTCAGTTCCATTGTAGAGAATGTGGCTACGGCATCCTTGGCAGTCTGGACCTTTTGTGATTGATGTTTCTGTCCTGGAGTGGGTGGAGGCTGTGCTGAAGGACTTTATGTCTCTTTGGCCTCTACTCTTTAGATGGCAGTAGAACCCCCTTGTAAGTTAGGACAGCCAGAAATGTCCCCAGACATATGTACCCTAAGGGAATATAATTCCCCCATTTGTTGCTCCATGAAAACTAGCTATTTGCTGAGGTGGTTGTAGTATTCATGTCACAGATAACATCACTGTGATGACACAGTAAGATAATATGTAAATCATGGCTGTTATTAGTGTCAGTGCCTCCGTTACTTCTGCTCCCTTTCTGGGCAAGGGTAGTTACAGCCTCGTCCACTCTTCTTTTTCAGCTTCTGACGCGGCTTCTGAAGAGCAGCCACCCTGAGGATCTTCAGGCTGCGAATCGGCTGATCAAGAGCTTAGTCAGAGAGGTGGGCCTTTTTCCAGTTGGGTTTGTAGAACTAAACTTTGACACGGTTGCTAGACGTATATTTGTATGTGTGTGTTTGAGGATGCAGGGGGATGCTTTGCTAATGGCCTGGCCCTGGGTTGGGGAGGGGCTATGAGGGCTGCAGAGTGGTAGCTAGAAGAAGTAATTTTCTTCTTGTGTGTCCTGACTCCCTTTTTGGTTTTTGTTTTGTTTGAGAAAAGGTCTTGTTATGCAGTTCAGGATGGCCTTGAACTCGTGGTGATCTGCCTGTCTCAGTCTCCTTCGTGCTTACAGTTATGTGCCACCATGCCTGGCTCCGGCTCCTTTTTTGTTATTGTTTGTTTTTAAGATATGATCTTATTGTGTAGTCCAGACTGGCTTTGGTTCTCTTGCTTCAGCCTCCCCAGGGTTGGGATTACAGTGTGTGTCACCCAGCTCTCAGCTCCAGTTTTTTTTTTTTTTCCTGATACTAAGGATTGAACCCAGGGCCTTTGTACTTTTTTTTTTTTGGTACCGGGGATCGAACTCACGACCTCGAGCTTGCCAGGCAGGCGCTTAAGCCACTGAGCTAAATCCCCGGCCCTCAAGGCCTTTGTACTGAGCTACATCCCCAGCCTTTTTAATTTTGATTTTGAGATGGTTTTGTGAAGTTGCCCAGCTGGGCTTGAGCTTGCAGTCCTCCTGCCTCAGGCTCTCAGTGCTAGGGTTACAGATGTGTGGCATTGTGCTTGGTTTCCCAGCTCTTTTTGACAGTGGCACACAAGCATTTTGTGACACCAGCTTCTGTCCCTGTGAGAGACACAGACCACATTTGAGAGTTTGTTTTTCCCGAGGGGTGGAGGTTGGTCTGGTACGAGGTAGTAGGTCACCAGACCCCTATATGCCACATTGTCCCCCCCCCAGGAACTCTGGGCTTTGAGTTTTTTCTTTACCATTGAGTAAGTGCCCCCATTTATTTAATGTTCTTGTAACTTCCCTGCGCTTCCTACAGTGCACTGTCCTTTTTCTAGCCCCTCTTCAGGCTTCATCTAGAGCTACTACTCTCTCATTTCTGTCCTTTTTCTCCCAAAAGGAACAGGAGAAAACAGAGAAGGTGTCCAGGAGAGTCAGCGCGGTGGAGGAGGTGCGGAGCCATGTGAAGGTGCTGCAGGAGATGCTGAGCATGTACCGCAGGCCAGGGCAGGCCCCGCCAGACCAGGCAGCCTTGCAGGTAACCGTCCAGCTGTGACCGCACGCCCTCTGTGTGTTACAGCGTATTGACACATTTTGGCCTGCATATATCCATGAAGTCATCATTACAGTCAAGATAGTAAATGTGGCTATCACCCCTCTCCCCATTAACTCCTGTCCTCCTTTCGTTTCTTCTTTGTAACTTCCCCGCCCTAAGCGGTCTATTTTGTTAGACTATTGTATAAGTGGAATGCTGGAGTGCCTGCATCTTAATTGTTGTCTCCCTTGGCATGGTCCATAGATCTCTTCATGTTGTTACTGTGTTTACCAATGTGTTTTTATTGGTGAGGAGTAGTGTGTTACATGGGAATGCCACAATACACACATCCAGTCATCTGTTAATATTTGGGATGTTTCCAGCTTTGGGCAATTATAAATTAAGTTCCTATAAACACTTGTGTATAGGATTTTGTTTGAATATATATCTTTTCTCTTGGGTTAGTGCCTAAGTGTGAGATTGCTAGACCTTTTGCTGAGCATATAGTTAGCTTCTGAAACTTCCTAAGTCTACCATTTTACACTCCTCTAACAGTAGTGTGTAACAGTTACAGTGTCTTCATATCTTGTGTACTCTGAGATCAGTCTCTTTTCTATTAATGCCCTATTGAGGTAATAGCACAGTGGTGGCAAACCTTTTAGAGCTTTCAGTGATACAAATAACCTGTGGCACGCATGTTGTACTTTTGCCACCACTATATTAGCATAACAGGATAAAAGCAAATATCATCCCCGGCTAGTTTTATTTATTATTTACTTATTTATTTATTTATTTTTGCGGTGCTGAGGATTGAACCTAGGTCCTTGCTAGGCAAGTGCTCTACCACTAAGTTACATGCTCAGCCTTCCTGGCTAATTTTAGAACATTTTAATCACTGTAAAAGAAGTCCTGTACCCTGTATTTGTGTGCAAACCTTTGTGCAAATGTAAGTTTTAAGTTCCCTAGGGTAGACTCGTGGGGGTGAAATGACTGGCTCCTTTAGTAAGTCTATTTTTAACATTGTGGGGGTCTGCCAAACATTTTGTGAAGTAGCTGCACCATTTTACTTCCTGCCAGCTGCCTATGAGGTTTGTAGTTCTTCCCATCTTGCCAACATTGTGTCTTTTTTTTTTAAAATGGTCCTAGTAGATGTGAAGTTGTATCTAACTGTGGTTTTATATTTTTTCAAAAGAAAGAATACTTACGTCGAGCATTATTTTATGTGCTTATTGGCCACTTTTTTGTGTGTGGTTTTGTTTCATCAGTACTTTTTTTTTTTTTAAACGGTCTCATTGTGTAGTTCAGGCTGGCCTTGAATTCACCATGCAGCCCAGGCTGGGCCTCAAACTTGTAGCAATCCTTCCGCCTCTGTCTCCCTAGTGCTGGCATTACAGGTGTGCACCACTATTCCTGGCCTTGATAGCATCTTTTGAAGTAAAATTAAAAAAATCTGAATTCCAATGAAGTTCTTTTTATTTATTTGTTTGTTTTTTACTGTCATGCTTTTGTTGTCCGATGAGAGAAGCCACCACCTGGCACAGCCCGGTTGCGGCATGCAGTGCTCAGTGCCGAGGCCGTCCTTCTCATAGCTGGACCTGGTAGAGACGAGTGTCCAAACTATACCCAAGCCCACGGACTCACCGCAGAGTGCCAACTCTGCAATAAAACCTGAGTGCTGAGATTTTAGTATAGGAAAATTGACTCATATAGTAACATCTTTACAAGCTTTCAGTGATGGAGCTTTTTATCGAAAGGTAAAAGTTTGCATTTGGCACCCTGTGGTTTTTTTTTTTTTTTTTTTTTTTTAATCAGTACTGGGGATTGAACTCACAACTATGCGCTTGCAAGGCAGGCGCTTATGCCGCTGAGCTAAATCCCCAGCCCTTTGGCACCCTTTGTTACACAATTAATATGCTCTCTGCTGTTGTATACATGCTGATAATTTGTCAAACTTTGACTCACACGTCATTGGTTTGAGAGGAACACATACAGGGTTCCAGTCATCTGTTACCTGTTTCTTGTATCAGATTTGATGTAATTAAAGCTGAAAACAGCTGCTTACAAGCAGAAGATGACGCAGACAAAGTAAGAAAAGCAACCCCAGGTGCTTTGACTTAGATTTGGTAGAGAATGCCCCACTTTATAAAGGTTTTGTTTTCAGAACTACCAACTGTGCTGTCCTTTGTCATCCCTTCATGTCTATTTTCTCAAGTGTTGCACGCAGGTTATAGAATTTTTTCCAGATAGAACATTCCCAAAATTCCAATACCTCCATTTCCAAATTTTCAAAATCTAACCAGTGAAAGCACGAAAGATGAAGTTATTCAAATTTGGCTTTATTAGGAAAAAAACAGTTGTCTCTATCTTACAGAATTATAAAAATTTTACTAAAATTTTTCTTTGCTGCTGGTATAATGCTAGAAAAATTCTTTGTAGATTTTCTTATAGGTTTGTCTGCAAATGTGGAAATTTTCTTGTTTTTTGCACCTAGAAATTGAACTCAGGGCCTGATGCTTGCCAGGCAGGCGCTGGGCCTCTGAGCTGGATCTCCAGCCCAAATGTAGAAATTTCTAAATGCATTTTTAGTTTTGGAAAATATTTCAGCTGCCTACTTTTAAGATCTCTTTCAAAAATCTGCAGTTTTGGGCCAGGGATTTAGCTCAGTGGCATAAGCGCCTGCCTGGCAAGTGTGAGGTCACGAGTTCGATCTCCAGTACTCCCCCTCCCCCCAAAAAAAAAACCCCTGCAGTTTTGATGTCACAAGACGTCCTCTCTGCTGTTTTCCCTATACCTTGTAGTTTTTGGTCAGTACATGGAAGTGTGGTGTAAAGTCTGTAAAAAAAACACATGTGGTTGTTAAACCAGGCTATATCAGTGAGCCATGGATATTTCAGCCCATTTTCACTCATAAACAGCCTAATTTCAACCAACCAGGCTACACATCTCTCCAGAACTCACCTGCTCCGCCACCAGACATTATTGTACATAAGTAAAGCACTGTACTATGTTCATCAAGAACTGCTTGAAACTGTTAAAAATTAAAAGCATCAGCCATGAGGTAATTTACCATTTTTGTGACATCTCTGAGAATATCATCTAATTTTTTTGCTGCTTTCTATGGCACAAAGAGTTTCTTGATGAGTACAATGAAACGACTAGATCTCTTGCTTCTTTAACAAAGAACTTTATGAAACCAGCTGTTATTCCTGCTGTACAAGATGCCCCATCACTATTAATTAAAACCAGTTTTTCTGGTCTTATTTTTTGTGACAAAAAAGCTTCCATTATAACTATCCCTTAGTTCTTCCAGGGAAAGACAGCAGTTTCATCACCTCTTTTATGATGTCACCAACAGCATAAGGCAGAATTACTGTTGCTTTGCAAGATTGTATCTGTGCTTTCATGCAAGCACATGAGTAACAGGCTGCTCACTCGTGAGCTTCTGACTAACATTACTTGCCATGCACAGGACTCTAACAGTATTTCTGCTAAGTGGCATCTCAGAATGCATTGCATGATTTTGTCTTTCTTTGGGAAGTCATGAAAAAGGGAATTGCAGACAACATGGCCATTTTGATAAAATCCCCACCAGAGAGGAGCTTACTGTGTTTTGCTATGCACAGTGAAATCCAAAAGATGGCATCTGTCAGGTGATTTGTTTTAGAAAGACAGTTGCAAAAACTAAGGTGCTAGGAATGATATTTCCTCAGTTGCCCTTCAAGAAACTTACTTACTTTCTTTCTTTCTTTCTTTCTTTCTTTCTTTCTTTCTTTCTTTCTTTCTTTCTTTCTTTCTTTTTCTTTCTTTCTTTCTTTCTTTCTTTCTTTCTTTCTTTCTTTCTTTCTATCTATCTATCTATCTATCTATCTATCTATCAGAAATCAAACTCAAGACCATAGGCTTGCCAGGCAGGCCCTGTGCCACTGAGCTATATCCCTGGCCCAAGAAACTCTTTCAGTTTCATCAAGTTTGATAATACTTTTGTGGTTAGTGTCAAAGTGCCAACAGTTGATGTGCAACACACAACATTTCCACCACACAGAATACATAACACTTTCCCATTGTGTTCAGTCACCTTAAATGACTGTCCAAGCCTCTTAGAATGATCTTCCACTATATCTGTTTTAGTTTTTCGTTTGTTTGTTGTTTTTGCTAAAGCCATTTTTTAGTGTTCAAGGTTTGGGGTCTACAAAAACACCGAATTAAAAAAAAAAATGAAGCACTCAATACCAATTTGTCCCTCTATCAACAATAGCTGACACTGTTTATTTAATAGTAAAGAATGGAATATTCTCGGAATCAGCAACCTATGGCAGTGATTCTCAGTTGGGGTTCTTCTTGAACTTGCTGTCCACCATTGCAAGGGGACAATGTTCCACTGACCACCGAGCTTTTGAGCTGCTCTGAAACAGGCATCTGAGTGCATTTTGTATGTTGTGGGGCTTCTGCTAAAATTACAGCTAGTCCAAGCAAATATATATACGCTTGTACTTGTTTTCATAATGAAAACCTGAAATTTAATATAAGATTTTTCATAAGAAAACGCAAAGGTAAAATCTTGTGTTAATAAAAACTCACAACCAGTCCAAGTATATGCACATGCGTGCGCGTGCACACACACACACACGCACACGCACACATGCATATATATTCATATCTTTGGCAGCACATTGGCCATGTGAAGAGTCTCAGCTAATGAGTTGCTCCTTCTGAGTGTGTGCATAGCCATTGTGTGCAGTGTGCTCAGCTGTTGGGGTCACATGGCTCACATGGCAACAGGCAGGCCTCTGTGGGTTGTGCGCGTCCACTGCTGCACATGTGCTATAGGTCCATTTTGAGTTCAAACTCTGCCTTTCCCTCCAGGTCACCTGGGGCTTCTCTCTCATTCTAGCTTTTTCTTCTCTCCATAGGGAAGGTGGCCTTCACATAACTAACTCATTTGTTTACCTTTCCTACCAGTTTACGAAATCAGCAAAAACAGATTAGTGTCTTTCCCAATTCCACATTCCTGAGGAAAAAAACAATTTAGCCAGCTCAGGTCATGTATCTGCCATGACTGGGATTGGACCACATTAGGGAGAAATCGTAATGACCTTTCTTTGTGGGGGAAGGACACAGGACTCAGAAGGGGTGTTGGGTTCAAGTCAGGCAGACATCTCAGAGTCCATTACCTCGCTAGGTGAGGTTCTGCCAGGGTCCTTTGGGGGAGGTCAGTGTGTTGTATTTTGCAACATCACATCTGTTCCCAATCCAGCGAAGAAGCAGGAGAGAGTGGCAGTTAGGGAGGTCTGGTGTGTAAAACTGAAACTTCTTTCAAGAAAGCAAAGTTTTGCCGGGTGTAGTGGTGCACACCTGTAATCCCAGCACTTGGGAGGCTGAGGCAGGAGGATTGTTGTGAGCTTGAGACCAGTCTGAACTGCTTAGTGAGTCCCTGTCTCAAAAAGACACACACGCACACGCACACACACGCACACACATACGACCAGCCTGAACTGCATAGGGAGACCCTGTCTTAGAAGACCAAAAATCAAAAGAAACTTAGCTGTGCAGAACTCTGTCTCCTCCTTAGCAGCTCTGGGAGGGTGAGGCTGTCTAGTGCTGTTTTGCAAGGATGAAGAAAATAGGACTTTCCAGATGGGGCTGGGAGATGAGGGTTAGCTCCAGAGGAGCTCTGTGGTTAGGCATCATGGGAGGGTTGTTGTAGGGGACTTAAGCATCAGACTGCAATTGGGATGGGAAGTTCAAATGATGATAGTAAAGCAAAATAAAAAAAAAGAATTGTCCATTGTTCAGGTAATTTTTGCCCAGAGCTGGGACAGGGGCCTGAGGAAGACGGTGCCATGTACACAGAGATGGTGGGTTTTTGTCTGAGCTTAGGTCTTTTGCTGCTTTTTTTGATGACTTTTATTATTTAAAAAAAAAAATCATACTGGTGGGCATAGTGTTTACACTCCTTGTAATCCCCATTACTCGGGAGAGTGAGGTGGGAGAATGCCAAGTTCAAGGCCAACCTGGCCAGTTTCAGGAGATCCTTTCTCACAAAGGCCTAGGAATGTGACTCAGTGGCAGAGTGCTTGCCTATCATATGCAAGGCCCTGAGTCAGATCCTCAGTACTGAAAAAAGAATTACACACTTACAGCCCCAACTTTTTCTAAAACTAAGTGCGTTACTTCAGACCTGCGGTACCAATCTGGGAGTCCGAGGAGGCTGCAGTCAGCTCCTCAGAGGCCTCTATTTCCTGCTCAGATGGAGGCATCTTGGGCCGTGGTGGGGTTGGGGGCACAGGTGCGTGTGTAAACCAGGCTCTGTTTTCCCAGGTTGTGTATGAAAGGTGTGAGAAGCTGCGGCCCACACTGTTCCGGCTGGCGAGTGACACCACTGATGACGATGATGCACTCGGTAACACAGTTCTGTGTCCCTGGCCTAGCAAGCACCCCCAGAGCAAAACAAACATGGTCCTACCTGCTGTGCTGTGGTAGTGCTGGGGCAGAGGCAGAATGAGCTTTAGGTTCTGTGTGGCTGGGGAGCTTTAGGTTCTGTGTGGCTGGGGATGTTTTCAGTTTACTTAGATCTGACTTTTAGGAGAACCTAAGCCTGAGCAAGAAATCAGATCTAGATTCCTGAAGATGAGACAGGAACATGAAGATGAGATCCAAGACCAGTGTCCACCTACGTGGTTTTTTGTTGATTATTCCTCTATGGGACATAGATCCTTTCACTTTAAAGCTCTCTGAAGTTGCTGATTGCACCCGCTTTGATGCTTAATGTTTTTTGTTTGTTTGTTTGATAGTTCTGATAATCACGGTTAGATCAGGGGCTAGATCAGGTTAGGGTTAGCAAGAATTTTGACCAGGCATTGTAGTTTATGCTTACAATCTCAGCACTGTGGGAGGCTGAGATAGGAGGGTTGAAAATTTGAGCCCAGCGTGGGCAACTTAGTGACTCAGTGACCCTGACTCAAAATTTTTTTAAAAAAAGGGTTAGGGATGAAAGCTTGGTGCAAAGGCGCTGGGTTCACTTTCCAGTATTCGGTGTTCCAGGGGTTTTGTTATAGAGGTCTGTGACATCGGAATATCTGCATTCTATTTATCATCTAACCCACTGTTTTCTCAGTGATTGCAGTGAAGTCAACATAGTCAAATTTAAGTTTTTTTTTTTTTTTTGGTACCGGGGATCGAACTCACAACCTTGCGCTTGCCAGGCAGGCATGTAAGCCACTGAGCTAAATCCCCAGCCCAAATTTAAGTTTATAAAGAATGATTTGGAACATGTTAGGTTGAAAAAACCACTTGCTCCCAAATTCAGCTCCATGTTGGCAGTTTGTAGTCTCCATTTGTAGCCAGAAAATTTGAGGGCAGAAAGCAGTTTTTCCCTTCTCAGAGATAATCTCCCAGCACTTTGGCCTGTGATGTTATGTAACTTCCCAGCCTTGTTGCTCTTCTTTCTTCTAGAAGGGATTCATTTGCATTTAAACCTGACTCTGGAGTCCTTGTGCAGTTTTGGAATCTTGTGTGTATTTTTTATACTTACATCACGTTTTAATTTGGGAAGTACTGGACACACATTTATAATTTTATAAAATTTTTAGGTTAAAAAACTGACTCATAGGGCCAGGGATTTAGCTCAGTGGCATAAGTGCCTGCCTGGCAAGCTCAAGGTCATGCGTTCAATCCCTGATACCAAAAAAAAAAAAAAAAAAAAAACACCCAGAGAGGAAAAAAAAAAACCTGACTCATATACTAATTTGTTTTCTAAATACTTAAAAGCTTTCCCGTAACTGAGTCAAATACCTTTAATTAAAAGTGTCAATTCCTCATTGAAAGAACCGTATTGGTTTTTTGTTTTTTTAGGAGGTTTTTTGTTTGTTTGTTTTTGCTACCGGGGATTAAACTCATGACTTAGTGCTTGCCAGGCAGGTGCTTATGCCAAGTGAGCTAAATCCCCGGCCCTAGACAGTCTTGCTATGTAGTTTAAGCTGGCCTTAAACTCACTGTGTATCCCAGGCTGGCCTCAAACTCACAGTGATCTTGTCTCAGTCTCCTGACTACTGGGATTACTGGTATGCACCACCATGCCCAGCTCAAAAGATCCACATTTTGAGCACTTACTACTTGTTATTGTGGTGAACAGTGCAGATATGGTAAAAAAAAAAAATTGTTTTTCCCTAAATTGGGAACTAAGAGTTTTAGGGCTCAAGGTTGAGTGACAATCTGGGTGCAGGAGGCATGGATATGCTGAGCCTAGTCAACTGTGTAAAGGCTATTTTTAGAGTGATTAGGAAAGACTGAAGTTGTAACTAAACTCAGGATTCTGATTTTTCTCTCATTTTTTAGCGGAGATTCTCCAGGCAAATGACCTCCTTACTCAGGGAGTTCTACTGTACAAACAGGTGATGGAGGGTCGTGTCACCTTTGGGAGCACAGTGACCAGCTCAGTGGGAGACGCACCTGTCTCCAGAGGTATGTGCAAAGAACTATTCCCTGCCTTCTACCTCAAGGCAGCCTGGCAAATCCCAGAAAAGGAATGGACCTGTAGAGTATCTGGGGCTATGTTGTATAAATGAGGGAATTTGTCCCTGATCCCTTGCTTGTGAAAAGGAGTTCTAGGTAGCCACTGCCCCAGAACCCACCATGCACCAGCAGGCTGGATCTCACCTTTGGTGCACCAGAAGCAGATGGCCAGTTCATGTCTGGGTTTAAGTCCTTTTCATGCAAGCTCACATACAGGAGCTAGACACCAAAGAAAGGGTCTTTCTAAGTGGTCCTAGTGGTCCCAGGCCAGCTGTATCAGAATCATTGGTTAATAGATTTTTTGGTCTTGGCATTGACCTTCTGAATCAAGGCTGCTTAGAGTTAGGCCAGTTTGTCTTATGTCTTGGTTACTTTTCTCTCATTGCTAGAACAAAATACCTGCCACCCAAAATGAAGGAAGGAAAGGTTTATTAATAAGCTCACTGTTTTTGGAGGTTTCAGTTAATCAGTTGGCTCCAAGACAGGGTGGCATAGCACTGGGGCAACACTGAAAGGCAGCAGCCAGCAAATGCAGCCAGAGCAAAACGGGAGGTGTAGAGCAAGCCTCTTTTCCTGGCTTATACTGTGTGCAGGCCACCTCCTGCCCCCAGGGCTGGTATAGTGCTCACAGAATCTCTGCCCTCCTCTTACACAGGATAAGGATATTTACAAGGTTTCAACCCTGACTCCCTACTGATTCTCTTAGTAAGACTTCTAGACTTATCAGGTTGATACAGTATATCAACCATGCCAGCTTATCAAGCACTATAGGTGATTATTATCATGTATGATTGGAAACTTCCAAAGGACTCAGCTGGAGAAGCAGCTATGCCTGCTGCCGCCCAGGCTGATGGGGCTTTTAGAAGAGAACTTATCTATCTCTAGGGTGGGAAGGCAGTCCTCTGCCTGTCTCACTGTCAGATGCAGGCTCAGGCTGTATTTCAGCTAAGTGGAAGATGGTTCTGGGGATAGATGGAGGGTGGGAGAGTGGTATAATTAGAACGAGCCCTGAGGGTGCTTTTGATTAGGAAGAGGCCTGAGGATGCTGATACAAGTGGAGACTTTGCTCTTACATCTAACAGATGTTTTCTCCTAGCCTGTCTGTTTTCTAGTCTTCCAGAATCCAGCAGACTGCATGAAGAATTGCCCCTTGATTGACCTGGAGGTGGACAGTGGCCCTGAGCAGGCTGGGTCTGTGGCACCATCTTTGCTTCATCAGGACCTGGCAGCTTTAGGTGAGAGGGGTTAGTCAGAAGGAGCATGCACAGTGGTTCTGAGCAGGTAGAGGGAAAAGTGTGTTTTCCTCAAGGGGTGCTGGTTTGCTTTTGGGGAGCCAGGTGTTCAGAGGCTTCAGAGAAGTTCCTTTGCATCTTAGTCTCAGATTTGCCATGGGTGGGTTGAATGGCTTTGGTAGCTTTCTTTTTCCTGACTTTGCAAATGTTCTTCCCAGAAAGGGTGGATGTTCACTGATCTGTCTCTGTCGGGTAGAGTTACAGTTGTACACCTTTGTTTTTTCTTACAGGGATCAGTGATGCCCCCGTCAAGAGCAAGGTAGGGAAGCTGTTCCCTAGGGGTTAGGCAGGCTGAGAGCCTCTCAAAGTTTGCCGGGAGAGAGGGGTTACTACAGAATCCTGGTGGGCTTGGAGTTCCAAAGCCCCTCCTCACTTATTCCATCCAGTTCACACCCTAGGGAGTGACATCTGTTTCTTCTCTTTATCTTCCATTGTACCAGGCTTCTGCCTCCTAAAGTTCTGCTCAGGAGTCCTGTGCTCTCCTGCTTTTTATTTCTCCTCCTGCTGCAGGACCTCTACTAAGCTTGGGAGTTGGGAGAGCATGCCATGGGCTCCCATGGCTGATGGTCACATAGACTCTAGCCTTATTTTAGCCATTCCTGGTCTGACAGGTTGCTGGCCAGAATTGCTGTAAAGAAAAGAAGAATCCCACCACCAGCATACTACCCGGAGGTGGTACTCTAAAGAGTCCTTCTGCAGACAGGAACTTACTGGACCTCCTGTCCCCACAGCCTTCTCCAGGGCCTCTGTGAGTCTTCTGGGCAGCATGGGAGGCAGACAGGTCTTGCTCCCATGTAGAGCACCCCATGCGTAGAGCCGAAGGGCAGCCCTGGGGCAGCCAGCAGCCTCTCCCTTCCACTAGCGGGTTGTCCCCCTGCTGGTGTAAGTGTGTGCTGCCACCTCCTTCCTCCAGTTAATTTTCTCAGAAGTTACAGAGAAATTTGTGCTCCAGCTAGGACATCTTGCATGGCATTTTTTTTTTTTTTCTTTTTGAGACAGGGTCTCACTGTGCAGGTCAGGCTGGCCTTGAGCTCACTTTGTAGTCCAGGCAGGTCTCGCTCTTGCAATGATCCTTCTGCCTCAGCCCGAGAAGTGCTGGGGTTACAGGCATGTGCCACCACGCTCGGCTGCATGGGATTTTTAAAGGACTGGCAGAAAGAAATAGATAATAGTGATGATTTTATGTTAACTTCTTTTCCTCAGTTACTGTGTAACCTGAAATTAAGCAGAACTTGATCCTTAGAGAAATCTGTTGCAGGGATCCTAAATACCACTCTCAAAAACAGTGTTGAAAAAAAAAAAGTGCTGAATGTTCTGCTTTTGCTTTTTTCCTATACATGGCATTAATGCATTGTGACTTGTTTTTATGCAAATGAAACCCAGATTTACAAACTACTCCACTGTGACTTTTTATGTCACATTATACCTTTGGCACTTTTTCTTACTCATTTATATTAATCTGCTTCATTTTCTTTAATAGCTATATTATAATTGATTGTGTGGGTATGCTTATTTATTGGTTTTATTATTACTTTGTGTGGATATATTTAATCATTTCCTGCTTAATGGATATCCTGTGTGTGTGTGTGTGGGTATATTTTTCCCTTCCTAATCTTCTTAACAAGATTAATCACAGAGTTTCAGAATTCTCTACAATTCTTGGTAGTCTTTGATATTTTTTGTTTCTTTGTAGGAATTATATTCCACAGAAAACTATCCCCAAGGAAGTGCCACCAGGTACTAAGTCATCGCCAGGTTGGTCCTGGGAGGCTGGCCCATTGGCTTCTTCCCCGGCCTCTCAAAATACACCTTTGGCTCAAGTGTTTGTCCCTTTGGAGTCTGTGAAGCCCAGTAAGTATAGCTGTACCCCTTTATTTTCCTTTTCTGTGTTAGATTCCTGGCTTTTCCCATTCTAAACTGGTAGGATTAGCCCTTAAATTTGGGAAGATGAGTGGTAGATTTGCCTGGGGACAGCGAGTAAGAGGGAGCTGCTCTGTCTTCTAGCTAGTCTGTCTGTCTGTCTTTTTTTTTTTTGACAGTCTCACTGTGCAGTTCAGGCTGGCCTTGAACTCACAGCAGTCCTCCTGCCTTTGCCTCTCGAGTGCTGGGATTATAGGCATGCATCACCATGTCTGACACTTGAGCTAGTGTTTTTTTCTAAAGCATAGTCTGTCACAAGATTGTCACTGTGGACAGTATTAATGAGGGAGCTGAAGTCTCCTGTGGGACATGTATATTCAGGGAAGAATATTAATATGGCCTGAAATGACAGAGAAGAGGTGGAAGTTGAAAGGAAGATTTGGCTAGTGATCTTCTCTCTAGGGATCTAGTTAAATAAGAAAATTGGGTGTCACCCTGATTGGCAGGGAAAGGAAACCAAAAGACCCAGCCAGTGAAGGCGACACCTGTGGTCAGCATCGTAGTTCCAGGGCAGGAAACAAGCCATGTGCTCAGCTCCAGGGCTGTGCTCTTCTGGGCTACAGAGTCCCCTATGGGGAGGGCAGAGTGCAGAGGGCCTGGAACCACTACATTTGGGAAGTAGTGGATGTTCTTTGCACATCTGCTTTATTAATTTTTTTATTTAAAGAATAATACACATTTGTTGTTAATGTCCTGGTTTCAAAAAATTTAATACCAAAGTTACATAACATAGTAACATTTAGAGGAACTGGAATTTCTTTTTTTGTTTTCTTTTTTGGTTTGGGAATGGCACTTATGACCTTGTAGGGCCAGGGATTTAGCTCAGTGGCATAAGCGCCTGCCTTGCAAGCGTGAGGTCATGAGTTCGATCCCTGGCACCAAAAAATAATAAAATAAAATAAAATAAATAAAATAAAATAAAATACAACACAACACAACACAACACAACAAAACATTTAAAAAAAAAAAAAAAAGAACTTATGACCTTGTGCTTACCAGGCAGGCACTGTGCCACTGAGCTATATCCCTAGCAATGGATGTCTTTCATTAGCTTTGTAACATTTTATATATGTGAAATAATTATAAAACAAAGTTGCAAACATAATGTTAAAAGCAGAACTGCATGTTCAGTGTGATCCTCCTGCTTCAGCCTCCCAGGTAGCTGGGATCATAGGTATAAGCCACTGGGCTCTTCTGATGCCCTTTCTATATAGTCTTCTAATAATTAGGCCACTCTTTTAAAAGTAATGAAATGCTAATGTAGCCAATGTAAAATTTTGTCTGCATTATTAGTTCCCTTCCAACAGGTTGCCTTTTACCCTATACTCTCACTGCCATTCATACCTCAGTGGTATTTTTAGTCTAATTTTTGACAGCTTCCTAAAACTATATTTTTATATTAGCATTTTGATAAATGATATTTGATGTGAGGTAAGGATCTTAATTTAAATCCATAACGTGAACTCCTAGATCTGAGGTTTTTGCTTTTGAATGAAAGTTTCTCCTTGATATGAGCCATGGAGTGGGCATATTTTACTCAATTTTTCCACTATAAGAATAGCTATTTGGTGACTTTGTTTTTAAGTTTTGTTTCCTGTATTGTTTTCAGTCTTTTGTTTATAATTAGTAATTGTGAGATGTTCCATTTAATGTTTAAAAATATGGGGAGAAAAATGAGACAAATATATGTAAAATTAATTCTGTAGTGGGAAAAGTATGGGAAAAGTAATTCTGTAGTGGGAAAAGTGGGAAAAGTAATTCTGTAGTGGGAAAAGTCTAAAATAGTGAAAGTAAGACAAGGCGAAACGTCATTTTTTTTTTTGTTACTAAGGATTGAACTCATGACTTCATGCTTGCCAGGCAGGTGCTATGCTGGTGGGCTATATCCCCAGCCCCCCCTCCCCTTTTTAAAAAAAAACAACAACCATGTACATGGTCTTTTTTCTATTTCTTTTATTCTACTAGAGTAAACATGTCCTTGATGTAAATGCAAAGTATTTCTTCTTGATTAAACCATAGATGTAGATATTACAGTATAACTCACTACCATAATAAAGAAAATAAAGAAATTTCTCCAGATAGTCATCTTTTTTTTGGTGTGGGAGGGTGTCTTTTTGAGACAGGGTCATGCTATGTAGTTCAGGCTGGCTTTATGCTCACTTTGTAGCCCAGAGTGGTTTCGAATTTGCAAAGATTCTCTTGCCTCAGCCCCCCCAAGTGCTGGGATTACAGAGCTGTGCCACCATGCCTGGCTCTTGGGTACCCTTTTCTTTTCTGTTATTTTTTTTTTTTTTGTGAGACAGCATGTTGCTATGTAGTTCAAGCTAGCCTTGACCTCACTATATAGCTCAGGCTGGCCTTGAATTCATGGCAATCCTCCTGCCTCAGCCTCCCAGGTACTGGGATTACAAGTGTATGCCACCATGCCCAGCTGGGTGCCATTGATTGAATTAGCTACTGATATTCAGAGTATTTTTTCTTTATGTTAAATTTTTTTTTTTTATGTTAAATTCTTGTATTTGGGTCTGTAGCACTTGCTATTTTATACCAACTTTACCTAAATTGGAATTTTATCTCTGTTTGCAATACAAATAACAGTACTGTATCCCTGACCTTTTTATTTGTTAGTTAGGCTTATGTATAAATCCCACCCTGCCCTGCATTAACATTAAAATCACTTCTTAGCTAAATTAAAATAATCTTTTTAGGATTTTCATTAAATCTGTTAATTTGAGATTTACTCTCTTTATAATTTTGTAAAACTAAATATAAGGATGGGTATAGTCATATGTAGATGGTCCTATGGGAGAGGCCAGAATGAAATAAGCCTAAGTGTTTGTACTACTTATTTCTGGGTCATCCAAAGAGTTTATTTCTTGGCATTTTATATTTTCTGTAACGTTCATGCATTATTTTAATCATAGTTGTGTTTCCTTTGGAAAGGAAGAAAAGGGTTTTTTTTTTTAAAACCTGGTAATGTGCTTAGGATTGTTGAATGATGAAGAGAGGTCAGTTTGGAGGGCCATAGCAGTCCAGAGGAATGATGGGGACTTGGATCATGGTGGTACAGAAGGGTTAAGTCAGAGAGCTACAGAAGCAGCACGGGTGATAATGTGTACATCGCTCCCAAGTCTGGCTGTCATGGAAATCTGTAGTGGTGCTAACCCTTCTGGTTGGGTCCCTCTCTGCCAGGCAGCCTGCCTCCTATTATTGTGTATGACCGGAATGGCTTCAGGATTTTGCTCCACTTCTCCCAGACGGGGGCACCTGGCCACCCAGAGGTGCACGTGTTACTGCTGACCATGATGAGCACTGCTACCCAGCCTGTCTGGGACATCATGTTTCAAGTGGCAGTGCCAAAGGTGAGTCACTTGCTGCTGGCTAGCTCCTCTGAGATTTTCATGACTGAAAATTCATTTTTGAGCACAGGTCCTTTGTTGGGATATGATTAGTTAGGTAAAAGAGATAATTTGCATTTAGGCTAGTTTGAAGATAAAATAGGAATTTTATTGCCCCACTTAACCAGGGGTTCCTGAATAGCTGCCACAACAATTATGAGTTGATCCAGGTAGGTTTGTAAATAATTCCTGAAGAATCTCTTTCCATCTCTTGATGCTGCTTTTTTTGGGGGGACTATTCTCTGACAGTCTTCTGCAGAGCAGGAACATGACTATAGCAACTCCAGGGTTACTTGATCTTTAACTCTTGTAATGACAGAAAGAAAACTCAAAGGGAGGTGCAATGGTAGGGGTATATACCTGTTTCCTAGCTACTGGGGAGGCTGAGGTTGGAGGATAGTTTGGGACCAACCTGGGCAACATAGACTCCATCTCTTAAAAAAACGAAAAAGAAGGGGTCAGGGATTTAGCTCAGCAGTGTAAGCGCCTGCCTGGCAAGCATAAGGTTGTAAGTTTGATCCCTGGTACAAAAAAAAAAAAAAAAAAAAGGAAAAAGAAACTGACCTATTGTGAAGCATGCATATTGCTTCTCCAGGAAAGGGATCTGAGTGGCTTTTTGTTACTTGCCTACATTGGACCAATAACTTGTGACCAGAGAAATTTTGCACCTGGTCAATTTGGAATATATGTCCATCCTTTTTCAAGGGAAATAGGGACCCACTGATTGATAGCCGTAACAGTCATAAGGGAAGGGGCAGATACTAAAGGGAAAGAGTCAAAAGATAGATATTAAAACATGATAGACTCAAAGAGGATGTACTGTTTTTTTTGTTTTTGTTTTTTGTTTCGAGACCAGGTCTTGCTTTGTAGTGCAGACTGATCTGGAACTCACTGTATAGCCCAGGCTTGCTTGAACTCATGGCAGTTCTGCTGCTGCAGCCTTCTCTGAGTGCTGGGATTATAGGCGTGTGCCGCTCTACCTAATATAAGCACTGTTATTATGAGTCATTGCTACAAGTCTCAAAAGTTAAATATGTTGCCCTTGGTCCCAGGGCTAAGAAGAGGCAGAGTGAGAATTAACTCATTTGTTTATTGCAGTACTGGGGATTGAATTTAAGGCCATTGTACTGAGCTACATTCCCAGCCCTTTTTTATTTTGAGGCAGGGTATTGTTAAGTTGCCTAGGTTGGGTTCAAAACATGTGATTTTTTTGCCTCAGTCTGCAACAATGCTGAGATTTTAGGCATGAGCCACCATACTCAGCTTCAGGATGTGCACTAGCTGTTTATGCTGCTTGTGAGATGCCAACCTTTGACCATGCATCTTCAGGTATATTATGAAAGACCATTTAGATCTCTTGATTAATTAGGGGGACCTGTCTGCATGAACTCCTATAAGTGCCTTGAGAAGTCCATTTCTTCTTTGAGGGGTGGTGTGAAGGTTGAGCCCCTATTTCCCTGTTCTTCACTGAAGCTATAAGCTTGTCAAAGATGAGTTATATATTGGGTTTTCCCCAACAGTCTATGCGAGTGAAGCTGCAGCCAGCATCCAGCTCCAAGCTTCCTGCATTCAGTCCTTTGATGCCTCCAGCTGTGATATCTCAGATGTTGCTGCTTGACAATCCACACAAAGTATGTTTTGATGTCTTTGCTAGCAGGGAAGTGGGGACCCTGAATTTTGGGAAGGGCACTGTGTCGCTGGAGAAAGGTGTCTGAGGTCTTTTTTTTTTTTTTTTTTTTTTTCGGTACCGGGGATTGAACTCAGGCCCGCACTCACGCTTGCCAGGCAGGCGCTTAAGCCACTGAGCTAAATCCCCGGCCCGTGGTGTCTGAGGTCTTGCTGTAAAGTCTTGGGTTGGGAGAGGATGGGGCATAGAACATCCCTTGCTAGAGTCTGATTTTCTTTGGGGTTTATTAATAGTAGATCAGTGATGGATTATTGTAGCTGGGAACCAAGGAAGTGACTCTAATGGAGTCCTCTGAAAGAGAGGACATTTGGCTTCCTTAGTGAATCCTGAGTGGCAGTCTGTCTCAGGCCTGAAGAAGTACAGAAGGCTCCCAGAGTATATGCTTGGCTTGTGTTTGTAGTTCCAAAGGGGCTAGGCAGGGTGTCCAGATCATCCTCATTTAGATTATTCCTTGGTGACTTTGGGGTAGATGAATGCTTTTTCTCTGGGCTGGCCTCTATGTTGCTCCCATCTAATGTAGTATCTCGTATCTCTTATATTCCAGGAACCTATCCGCTTGCGGTATAAGCTGACATTCAACCAGGGTGGACAGCCCTTCAGTGAAGTAGGAGAAGTAAAAGACTTTCCTGACCTGGCTGTCTTGGGGGCAGCTTAACTTTTCACAAGATGGACCCTTCAAGTCAAGCTTTGACCACGTTCTCTTGCTGTCTTGTCAGGACTAGTTATGGTGATTTCGTGCGGAGTGCCAAGAGTTCCATCCTGTTGTTAGGCTCTGAATGCCAACCTCTGACTTGTTTGTTTTTCAGATTCTGTGCCTGTGTGTTGTCAGGGGCCTGGGGGTGGGGAAAGCAGGGCTTGGGATGTGGGCAGTATGGGAGATGTCAAAGCATTGCTGATGACCATCTCTGCTGCAATCCTGTTTCTGCATGTTGGTGGACACTCATATCTCTGCCTCAGGTTGGAGGTTTTATAAGCCAAAGTTTTTTTCATGTATTGTTATCTGTTGGTACATCCACTCTGTGCCTTGTCAGCCTCTGAAAGTCTTGGTTGCTCCCAAGCTGCTGTTCTCAGGGACCTTAAAAGGGACCTGGTTGGTCTTGGGGCAGAGAGTGTCATCCAAGGTACTCTCTTCCAAGAAAGACCTTGTCTCCATTTTCATTCAAGAATGCTGCTTGCGTGGGTTGGGAAAGATCTCCTAAATAGAACGCTTGTTGCACTGTTTCCAGCTGAGGGACTGCTGTGAGACCAGAAGACCACACTTTTTGAGCCAATCATGTCCTTCACCACTGTGCCTTACAGTTGCCCTTGAGGGACCCTCTGGGGCAGGGACAAAGCAGACCCCAGGCCTTACACAGGCCTCAGGTTCCTTGGGTTGAACAGCCTGTCTGGGCCCTTACTCAGGACCCTCATTTCTGTCCTCATTCTGTTTCTTCACAAGCATTTTCTCAAGTCTCTTTGTGATACCATGTTATAAATCATAGCAGGTCAGCCCATGCCTGTTGACTTCACACTGCAAGATGTGGAACTCTGATGTGGAGAGACAGGAAAAAAGTTCAGCAGTGATTTAAGTAGTGACTAAATATAGAAAGCCATTTAATAAATACCATGTAGTGAATCTGCCTTGTGGAGTATTGAATAGGTAGGAGATGCAGAGCCAGTTGTTTTTAGGGTAATAGGCTGGAAGAGAATTTTCTCCTGTTAAGAAGTAAGAAAAATTTGATGAAGGATGTAGAGCTTTACCTGCCTCAGTGAAGAGCAAAGCCCTGAAGATCTGAGGAAACCTGGAAGTGGGTTATACTTACATATAAAGGGAGAAATTCAGGCTTATAAATAGTTCTTAGTGCTTGCTGTGTGCTAGGAACTTTGATGTGCATGTTTAGCAAGTCCTGCTTGGCCAGATCAGTAGGAGAAGGAATGTGAGCCTAGCTGAGGTGGATTGAGGAAGGGCTGAGAAGTCTGGGCAGGATTCCACCTCACAAACTCTTAATATTCTGTTTGGAACTCTTAGTCACAAGTTCTGGTGCTCTGACATATTTTTTGACTTCTATGTATAATTAGAAGTCTGAGGGCTAGGGATTTAGCTCAGTGGCATAAGCGCCTGTTTTGCAAGTGCACGGTCATGAGTTTGATCCCCAGTACCAAAAACAAACAAACAAACAAACAAAAACCTCTGGATGAGTATGGTGGTGCATGCTTGTAATCTTAGCACTTGGGAGGCTGAGGCAGGATCACTGCAAGTATGAGGCCAGCCTGGGCTACTGCAGGGAAGTCAAAGCCAGCCTTAACTATGCAGTGAGACCCTGTCTCCAAGAAGAAAAAAAACAAAACAAAAAGTCTGCCAACATTATTTGATGGGAATGAGTTGGGTAATTTTTAAGCAAATGTGAAAATTTGTAAAACATAAATGGGAAAGCCAGGCATGGTGGTGCATGCCTGAAATCCAGCCCTCGGGAGGCTGAAGCAGGAGGACTGTTACAAGTTCAAACCAGCTTGGGTTACAAAGTGAGCTCACGGCCAGCCTGAACTGCATAGCGAGACCCTGTCTCAAAAAAACCCAAAAAACAAAAAGCACAAAAACCAAAACAATGGGGGTGGGTTCTTCATTTGACATAATTCAAAAGACTTAACTTTAATCTGAAATGATAATCAGGTATTCTTAGCTTTTATAGACTCCATGGCTGTTACATAAAGTCTTCCAGAAATACCCATCATAATCACCTATGCCTATGGAGAACTTGTCACAAGACACATGAAAACACAGGCTTTTTATCTTGTAATTGGAACGTGAACTCATGCATGCACCTAAAGATCCTTCTGTTTCCAGGAGAAAATGGTACTCTGCCTAGGTAGGGTTGGACAGAATATGGGTATTGCCCAGCCCTGACTCAGGTACTGTTGTGGGCATCATAGATGAAAATCCTCTGGAGAGGATGCATTCATAGTGTGTCAGCTGGACACCTGACTCTAAACAGTGAGTGTACTATCTTAAGTTTTTTTTGGGACCCTAGTCACTGACCTACCTCTGCCCTTTAAATGTGGTGGCCTAGTTCTTGAGGGTCTTTTAAATCTATACAGCTTGGCAGTCATATCCCTTGAAACCACCAGGTGAATCCTAGCCCTCCACATCTGTATTTCACACTCAGTAGATGTCTTTATCTAGGATGCCACTGTTGCTTCAGACTCCCAAGAATAGAACCCATCGCCCTACACCTGAGACTTCATGGATCCTTGATTCCTGCTACATCTGTATATCCTCTGTTCTGTTTCATGTAGTATGTTTTCTAGATATTGCCACATCCAACCTGGGCATGGTGTCACACACTTGTAATCCCAGCACTCCTAGAGGCAGAGGCAGCAGGATTGCATGTTGAAGGCCAGCCTACTTAGCAATTTAGCAAGATCCTGTCGTTAAAACAAAAGGGGCTGGAGCTGTTGTTCAGTGAAAGGATCTTGAGTTTAATCCTCAGTACTGGAATGGAAAAAACTTGAAGTACATATACTAATATCTGACAAAATGAACTTTTAAGACAATATGCTAGAGATGAAGGTACATTTATTATGTTATGTTAATACATTGCAAAATATAAAAATCAGAGCCCCAAACACCTGAAGCAAAGACAATAGCAAAATGGACTAGTTAACAGTAATAGTTGGCAATTTTGATACCTTATTTTCAAAGATTGGTAGAAGAATTAGAAAGGCAGCAAGGATATAAAGTAGTTCGACACCACCAATCACTGAGTTTATCCATGACTACAGGTACTCCTGTTTTTGTTTTTGTTTTGTTTTTTTTTGGTACCAGGAATCAAACTCAGGACCTTGTGCTTACCAGGCAAACGCTTATATTGCTGAGCTATATCCCTGGCCCAGTCCTCTTTGTTGTTGTTTTTAGGTGCACATGACAGACCAAAGTTAGGACATAGTTTTATCACAGGTAAAAGAGTTTATTTAAATCATAAAGTTTTAGGCTTTTTGCTTTTGTTTTTTTTGCAGGGGGAAGGTGTTTTGTTTCGTTTCCCCTTTTTGTTTTTGAGACAGGGTCTCACTATGCAGCCCAGGCTGATCTTGAATTTATAGCAGTCCTCCTGTCTCAGTGGAGTGCTAGGATTACAGGTGTGCACCACCACACCCCGCACAAAGTTTGTTTTATAACCACATGGGTTGAAATTAGAAATCTGAGAAATACTAGATTATTTGGATTTTTTGTTTGTACATTTAGATATACATGATAACGTTTATCATAGGGAACTTATACATGATACAGCTTTCTGCTGCGTTTTTTCCCCCACCCACCTTCCTTCAACCTTTCTTCCACTCATTTACAAAAGCATTGTTTCCATTTTTTCCCTTTTATTTTTTCTTGTTCCTTCATACAATTCATGGGTTAAGTCACGAATGTAATTAGAAAAAAATTTTTTTTCAGGCAAGATTTTACTATGTAGTTCATGCTGATCTTGAACTCACTATGTAGCCCAGGTTGGCCTTGAACCTGTGATGATCTTCATGCCTCGGCCCTCCCAAGTACTGGTATTATTGGTATGTCACACCATGCCCAGACAGAAAATATTTTGAATCAAATGAAAATGCTTCGGAATTTGAGGACATTAATAATTTTAAATGACTATATTAGAAAAGGTTTCAGATCAGTAACCTAACATTCCACTTTAATATACTAGACAAAGAAGAGTAAACTTATGAAAACAGAAAAAAAAAACTGGTCAGTGAAAAATCATTGAGAAAACCTGGGTGTAGTTAGGCACACTGGTAATCTTAGCTTTCAAGGAGGCTGAGGCAAGAAGATTGCCCAGAGTTTGAATCTAACCCAATCTACATATAAAGAGCTTGCCTCTGGGGGAAAAAAAAATTAAAAAAGCAAAACAAAACACAGCTTAAGAAGGAGGATTTAGCTCAGTGGCATGAGCGCTCACCTGGCAAGTGCAAGGTTGTGAGTTTGATCCCTGGTCCCACCAAAAAAAAGAAAAAAAAAACCTTATAAAGGAAAAGATGGTTCAGTGAAGATTGACTTAAAGCCTCTCCATCCTTCACATACCACCTGAGCTCTTCTGTCCAATCAGCAGTGGCATTAGATTCTCACAGGCATGCAAAGCCTGCTGTGAAGTGTGCACTTGAGGGATCTAGGTTGCTTGCTTCTCACGATATGAGGTGAAGCTGATGTGATGATGCTAGTATCGGGGAGCAGGTGCAAATGCAGATTAACAGCACAGATTTCAGTAAATGGTGACCATAATCTGTTGCTTGCAGACATCAACACCTTACTGATGTGAGTAGTAAGTGACAACTGAGTTGCACCTGGTGGAAAGCTTTATAGTGGCAGGTCACATAATGTACTTCAATCAGTTTACCACTTCTTTCCCATACATAGTACACACTTGTTTTAGTCACAGTTTTGGTAAGCCTACGAGCTAACCAAAATGAATAGAAACCAAACATCTCTGGAGGGTTTCTTTTGAAAGGAGGCAAGACCTAGTAGAAGACTAAAACTGCCAACAAAGGGAAAGTACATTTTACAGAAAATGAGTCCTTATAGGTTCATTGCAATGTTCATAGTCTTCCAAGTACATTTTGTATAATGTATGATGAACAGCTAGCCAATGAAGCCATGAAATGTTCAAAGTTACTTTGCTACATGGAGACCAAGCACCCTGCAATAAAGGATAAACCTTAGGAGTTTTTTAAAAGAAGAAAATATGACCACAAAGCACAAAAGCAGTATTGAAGACCACTTCATCAAATGTGTCAGTACTGAGAACATCACTTTTACTGGCTAACTGCATTGCTGAAGCTAAGAAGCCCTTCACTATTTGGAGAAAAGTTGATCCTGTTAGGGACATTTGCAACTTTTAGGACAGGCTGCAATTCATAAGGTACCATGTGGTGGTCTTTTGGCTAGCATCCTAACTAGATGAAATGATGAAACAGATGACATTGTTAGGATTAGTAAATTGCCATGGTACACAATCCAGGTTGATAAGTCTACTGACGTTGACAAGGCAACAGTGCTTATTTTCGTGTAGTGTTTCACTATGATGTGCATGAGGATTATGTTGTGTGCACTTCTGTTGCCAACACCATAGCTGCAACCTATTAGGAAAGCATAATTGGTCCTTTTGTCTCAGTATATGCATGAGTAGTATGGCTGCTGTGACTGGACGGCTTTTTGGTTTCACTAAGGACAAAGGTTGCTTCTGAATGAGTCTGTGCACTGTCCTCCATAGAGAAATGCTATCTAGCCAAAAAATGTCACCAGAACTTAATGTTTTGCAGGATGTGATTACAGATATCCACATTAAAGTACATGCCCTTCACTCACCTGTTTGCATAGCTCTCTGAAGAGATGGATGCAGAGCAATGTATTATACACAGAAGTGAGATGACTTTCTTAAAGTTACATCATTGGCCAGAGTTCTTGAGTTATAAGACCTGATGCAGAGATTTCTTTTAGAAAAAGGCACCACTGGCAGCACATTTCAGTGACACAAAATGGGTCATAAAACTTGCTTACTCAGGTGACACACTCATCCTGCTCAGTGGACCCAGTCACTGCAGGGGAGGACTACAATTGTGTTCAAAGGGGCTGCATTCACAGCCAAACTGGAAATAAGAGAGTGGTGAGTGACTGCTGCAATTTCTGACATGTTTCAAACAGAAGAGTTTTTGTCGTTGTTGTTGTTTTTAAAGACGTGGTCTTGCTGTATAGTTCAGGCTGACTTCAAACTCATTCTGTAGCTCAGGCTCTCTGGGAACTCATGGCAATCCTCCTGCTTCAGCCCCTTAAGTGCTGGAATTACAGGTATGCACCACCACACTCGCCTAAAACATTTTTAACTGAGTCAGGGCCACCTTTCTCAGAGCATGGTGCATGATCACTTAGTTTTCAAGAGTCTGAGCCTTAACTTCCCAATTATAAAAGATTCCCCACCTCCAAACTGGAAAGGGATGGATCTGGAACTGATTTATGAGTAAGTCAAGTGAATTTGTCCATGCTACAAGAGGATCAACGACTAGCGAGAGCTAGTGACAGTGGCCTTAAAGGTATGTTTGAGATAACTTCAGATCTCTTCTGGATGAAAGTCAAGGTGGGATCTCCTAAAATTTCCACAAAAGTACTGAAAAGCCTTCCATTTCCAACAGTTCGTTTTTGTGAAGCAGGGTTTTCTGCAGTGACAGCAACTATCAGGTTACAGTAAAACAAACTCATAAATTAACGCACTTTCATTCTACAACTATCTCCCTCATCTCCAGTTCATGGAGAAGTTGTCTTCATGAAACTGTTCTTTGATGCCAACAAGCTGGGAAGTACTGAGCTAGACTAAGAACAGACAAATTATCAAAGCCAGGAAAGAAGGGTATGTTACCACCATTCTACAGAAATTTAACAGAGAATATGAACAATTTAATACCAAAAATTCAACTTAAATGGTAAATATTTTAGACCCAAATTTAAATTGATTGAAGAAGTAGAAAACCTGAATAGACTTAAAAAATTTGAATTAGTAGTTTAAGATCTTCCTACAAACAAATGTCCAGGTCCAAGGGTCTTCACTTTGATTTTTGTCAAATATATAAGTAATACAATTCATTCACAAACTCAGAAAATAGGGGAAGATCACATTCTAGGTCATTTGATGAGACTAGTATTAGTCTCATACCAAAATCAAAGACATCACAAAAACAAAATTTAAGTGAATATCCCATATGAATATAGACAATCCTCACCAAAGTATTAGCAGCTGGACATGACGGCACAAGCCTATAAATCCCAGCACTTTGTCTAGCATGTGCAAGGCCCATCTCCAGCACACATGTGCATACACTAAAGCAAATCAACAAAAATATACCATGACCAAGCAGAAATTAACCTAGGAATGTAAGACGAGGTTAAAATCAATTACTCTATGAATAGAATAAAGCACAAAAACTACATGATTATCTCAGACACAAAAACAGTTACAAAGTTTAACATCTTAAAGCAGAAGGGGAACATCCTTAATTTAAAAAGTTGTCTGTGGGAAGTCTACAGTTAGTGTACTTAATTGTTAAAGACTGAATGCTAAAGACCAATGCTCAAGAGTTTGAATGAAGCAGAGATGTCTTTTTTCTCTAATACTAGGCATTGAACCCATAGCCTTTGCGTTGAATTATATCCCTAGCCCTTTTAAATTCTGAGGCGAGATCTCATTAAATTGCTAAATTGCATGGCCTAGGCTTGAATTCAAGATACTTTTGCTAGAGTGCTGGCATTACAGGCATCGGCCACCATCCCAGCTAAGGATGTCTTCTTTTTCCAGTACAACACAGTAAAGTTTCTAGCCAATTCAGTTGGAAGAAGACAAAAAAATTACGTTGGAAAGGAAAAAGAATGTCTATTCACAAATGACATGCTCTTGTATGTAAATATATCCCAGAGAAGTTATACTAGCAAATAAAATAATGGAACAATAAATTTAGCATGGTCAAAGGGTACCAGATAAATATACAAAAATGATTATAGTGTTTCTATAACAATATAGAAATTGAGTATTTACAGAAGCATTAAAAGGCATGGAATACTTATAAGACAGCACAATGAAAATTATAAACTTCTGAGAAAGAAGATATAAATCCAAAATTCTCAACCAGGGGTGATTATTTCCACAAAGAACTACTTGGCTGTATATGGAGATGTTTTTCATTGTCTCATCTTGGAGGTGTCACTGCTGGCAACTGGTGGGTAGAGGCCAGCAGTGGTCAATAAATACCTTAAAATGTATAGGAGAGCCCTACAACAAAAAATCAAATGTCAATGGTGCTAATGCTGAAAAATCCCAATCTAAGTAAATGGAGAGGTATTTCATGTTATGGATTGTAAGATTCAATATATATGGTTTTGTTTGTTTGGCTTTTGTTTTTTTGAGACAAGAGTCTTGCTATGTAGTCCTGGCTGGTTTGAACTCACTGTGTATCCCAGGCTGGCCTCAGACTTGTCTTGCCTCTTGGTGGGATTACAGGGATGAAGGACCTGGCAAAATTCAGTACTGTGAAGATGGCAATTCTCAAATTGATTTGTAAATTCAAGATAGTCTTTAAAAAAAATCCAGCAGGATTTTTTTTGTAGAAACCAGTAAGCTGATTGTAATATGGAAATGTAAAAGGCCTGGAGTAACAAATCAATTCTTGTTTTGTTTTGTTTGTTTAATTTTTGAGACAGAATCTCACCGTGTATCTCAGGCTAGTCTCATTCACAGCAATCCTCCTGCCTCAGCCTCCTGAGTGCTGGTGTTACAGGGGTGTGCCACCATATCTGGTGCAAGACAATTTTTAAAATCAAGTAGGAGGTCTAACAGGTTTCAAAATTCACTATAAACTACCGTAATAGGGACAGTTTGATATTAGCAAAATAGGCATATAAATAATGAAACAATTGGGTCAATTGATTTTTGACAAAAATGTGAAGGCAATTCAGTGGAAAATTTTCAACACACAATCTTGAAATAAAATTTATCTGCATAAAAAATTATCTGTAGGGCTGGAGATTTAGCTCAGCGGCATAAGCGCCTGCCTTGCAAATGCAGGGTTGTGAGTTCAATCCCTGGTACCCATTAAAAAAAATTATCTGTATGTCAAAACAAAAGCCCCACCAAAACAAATTTTAGACCATACATGATACATACAAAAAATTTCAAATTCGTCATAAACTGTAAAATTTTTAGAACAGAAAACTTAGAAATTCTTTGTAATTTTGAGTTAGTCAAAGATTGCTAGTTACATTACCCAAAGCAGGACCCATAAAAGAGAAAAGATAACAAACTTTAGCAAAATTGAAAAGGTTTGCATCTCAAATCAGACCACAAAAGAAAAACTAAAAAAAGCTATCATCTGGGAGAAAATATTTACAAAGGTGGGGCATGGTGGTGCATGCTTGTAGTCCTGGCATTTGGGAGGCGGAAGCAGGATGACTGGCTTGAGTTTAAGGCCAGCCTCAACTACATAGTGAGATCACGTCTCAAAAAAACAAAAGTACTTACAAATTATACCTATGATAAAGGCATATCCAGAATATGTAGAAAACTGACAAATCAGTAATATGAAGACAACTTTTGAAAATGGGAAAAGATTTGAATGGACATTTTCCAAAAAAAAGATATAAGAATCACTGATGAGCATAGGAAAGATGTTTAAGATCGCTGGTCATTAGGGAAATGTCAATTAAAAAAATGATTTACCACTACATATTAAATGTTGGTGAGACTAGAGAAACTGGAACCCTCATAATTTTTGATGGTAATACAAGATGTTGTAGGCACTCAGGAAAAGTTTGGCAGTGTCTTAAATGAACTTTACAACTAACCCAGCAATTCCACTTCCAAGAGCCTATACAAAATAAATGAAAACATGTTCACACAAAGACATCCATAAAAGTTCACCATTATTTATACTTGCCCTAAACTAGAAATAATATAAATGTCCATCAACCAATAAGGGGATAAACAAAATATTATTACAATATGCTCACATAAGTAGATGTTAATGTTACATCTATACAACAAAGTCATATTCATCAACCTGAACAAATTAATGATTCATAGTACAACATAGCTCTCGAAAGTCATTTTAGTATATTTATACTTGGTGTATTTTATATCCTGTAAATTATCCATAAAAATTGCAAAAAAGTAGCGGGGGATATAACTTGGCGGCACAGCACCTGCTTAGCAAATACGAGTCCTGAGTTTGATTTTCCAGTACCCTCCTCCGAAAAAAATTACAGAAAGTGTCAAGTTTTCAAAGCAGGGCATATTATAGAAGCATCTAACGCTTCTGTTTTGTGTGTTTTTGAGACAGGGTCTCATTGTGTAGTTCAGGCTGGTCTTAAACTCTATGTAGCGCAAACTGGCCTTGAACTCATCACGCTTCTCCTACCAGCCTCCCAGGTGCTGAGATTTACAGACATGCCCAGTACGCCCAACTTTTTAATTTGCTCAAGTCAGTGCTAATATCCTGGCTTTCTTACTTTATTGGATTTAGGTTTTATATAGAATTTTCAAGAATTAGCCTTTTTAGAACTATTGCATTTAGAATTAGAGCATACCTCTGGTGAAAATGAAAAAAAAATTGGATTATTCGCAACTATACACATAGAGTTGGAAAAAATTTTTGGTTCCTACGACAAAGGAATTAGTCTTAGTCACCTTTCTGATGTCCCACATTGCTTTAGGCCAGAAAAAAACAGCAAACGAAACAAGAATGGTTACCACTTGGTGTTCCAAGAAAGGGGGAACATGAGACTACCGGGCAGGTCATGTAGGCTTCCCCTGCTCCCTGCAGGAAGGCAGTAAAGTATCAGAGTACAGGCTTCAGGACCAAGCTGGCCTGAGTCAAATCCTGCTGGTGCTAGGTTCTAGCGGGGTGACTGAATAAGTTGCTTAACTGCCTCAGTTTTACAGTGACAGTACTCATATGACTGTGAGGATTAAATGCACTACTACTACTTTACAGTAAGGACTTGTTTTAGTGCCCAGCAAGTATTAGCAGAAGTAGGATAGCCTCGCTTGTTCCGAGCTCTCTGCCTCACCGTTTCTTTTACAAGCGGCTCTCCCGAACTCCTAGAACGCTGCAGTCACTATGGTAACGGCCACTTACTTCCGGAAGGAGTACGGCGTGCGGCGAGGGTCATACCAGCTGTGGCCAGGAAGAACTGACGGAGAGGCTGCACAGGGGTTAGTATCAGTCTCTGAAGGGTCGGTCGAGCAGTCTCCAGGGCCAGCCCCCGTGCTGTCGCAGGGTCCCCTGCTTCTGTGTCCTCGTTGCTGCCAGGAACTACCTCTTAACGGCCTGGACGCGAGGACTAAGGACGTGCCGCCATGGATTTCTCCAAGTTCTTGGCCGACGACTTCGACGTGAAAGAGTGGATTAATTCAGCCTTCAGGGCCGGTTCCAAGGAGGCTGCGGCAGGGAAGGCTGACGGCCACGCAGCCACGTTGGTGATGAAGTTGCAGCTGTTCATCCAGGAGGTGAACCACGCCGTGGAGGGTGAGCCGCCGAGTACCTGGCTGTGGGACCCTCCTCTGCGCTCCCCTTTAAGAGATCCCGGAACTGGGCCTGGGGCGCCCGGGGGCGCACGAATTGGATAGTAAACGTTAGCATTAGTTTTTTTTTTTTTTTTTTTTTTTTGCTTATTGCCCTCCCCTTTTCCAGCATTAGGTTTGTTGAGAAGGCAAGTCCTCCTAACTCCCCCTAAAAGAAGGCAAGTCCTGCAGTCGATGTGACTGCTTCAAGTACAACAATCTCTGCTGGTTGCTGGGCTGTTTTTAACACTAATTTTGGACTTAAGTTTTCCTTCTCCGATAGTGCCATAACATTTTCTTCTAAAACTGAAGTTAAAAGAATTTTTTTGTCGTTTTTTGAGACAAGGTCTCACTGTGTAGTCCAAGGTGGCTTTGAATTTAGTATGTAGCCCAAACAGACCTCAGACTCTGCGATCCTCCTGCCTCAGCCTCGAAAGTATGTGATTACAGGGGTACACCACCATACCCCTCAAGAAGCACTTGTTGGCACCCCTACTCTTATTGGCGGGTGAACCCAGAACCTTCACATCCCCAGAAGTATATCTGCAGCCCTTTTTTATTTTTTATTTGGGACAGAATCTCTGGCTAAGTCCCTAAGGTACTCAGACTGGGATTGAACTGGGAATCTTCCTGTCTCAGTCTCCCAAGGTGCTGAGATTACAGATGTACAACATTGCTCCCAGCAAGAAGCACTTTTGAGAGTATTACATAATAGTCAACTGATCTTTGTATTTGGCAAAAACATATTAAAAGTGTATAAAATTGACCAAGCCTGAGAAATATTTTAATCTTCATGTTACGTGAGGAAGATGAACTGGGTTGAATAGACTTTAACCATTTTTAAAGGATAGTTAATTGTAAGAAATAGTGTATACCAGCAAACATTTCATGTAATTACTTGACTATATGTTGATTCAGTAAATACTGCATGCCAGCCCTTCTGCTAGGCATTGTTAGAAAGACCAGGCACTGCCACCGGAAGCCAATAGCTCTGTAAATAGAACTTTGTTTTATAGGTATGTCCATTGTTTAAGAATGGGGACAGAAAGGTAGTTCTCTCAACGCAGAATCTTTGTTGTACATTGTGACTTTTACTATTTATGAAGCATCTCCTATACTTGTATCAGGATGTGGATACTGGGGACAATTTTGCAGCTTGCTGTCTGTAAGGAAGATAGTTAAACAGATAACAGTGCAAGATGGCTTCAAAGAAAGTGAATCTGGAGGCCTGAAAGCTAGGAGGATGGTGCAGCTCCCTCAGGTCTGGTTCCTCTGTTTGGCCTTAAAGGAAGACTTCATATGGTGCATGCGTGCACGCGTGCGCACACACACACACACACACACGCACACAAACATACACAAAGTGAGAATGAGAGTATGAAGAATATAATAACAGACATTTGAAGGCTTGATATATGTCAGACACTAAGTGTTTTATATATATTAACAAAGTGAACTGAGAACCTCTCTTGGGAATATTTAGAAATTAGTGGGAGCCTTTTGAATTGTGGGGAAATGTCACCATGATGGACATGTTCCTAAAAGCATTAGGGTTAGCAGAAAAATCACCTAGAAAACGCCCAACAAAATAAAAGAATAAAGAAAAGAAGGGAAAAAACCCCCCAATACCATGGGGGCCAGATGTATATAAGTCTTGATTTCAGCTCTGTGAAATCTTGGGCAAGTGACTTAACTTCTCTGAGCCTGTTTTCTTACTGGAAAGTGATGGCTGCTCATGATCACCTTGCACAGTAAGTGATAGAATACACACTAAGGCCTCTTCTGCAATAGCTGGCATCCACTCTGTTCATTCATCCTCATGATTTAACTCAGTGGTGCAAAAAGCAGTGCTGGGCGGTTAAAGCTGGTAGGCTTCCCTCATCCACCTGGGAGAGCCTGGCTCTGGGCAGTCCCCATTCCCCTTCCTGCCTCATTTGTTCTTCAGGCTCCAAGCACTGTGTGGTTGGTAATATATTAGGACGTCTTCTTTCTGCTGTCTTGTTTGCTTCATACTTCTCACTGGTGACTGGTCTGATTTTTGCCCTTTATGTATATGGCTACTCTTGGTTTTTCACTGCAGAAACGAGCCACCAGGCCCTGCAGAACATGCCCAAAGTGCTCCGCGATGTCGAAGCCCTTAAACAGGAAGCATCTTTTCTGAAGGAACAAATGATTCTTGTCAAAGAGGATATTAAAAAATTTGAACAGGACACATCACAATCAATGCAGGTATTTCAGCTTCTGTTCTAAATGTTAGTTCTTGTTTTTGGCAAGCGTTCACTCTCCCAAAGGGCTGAGAACAGCTCAGTGTTGTGGGAGGCCAACCTGAACTCAGACTTTTTATTTGCAGTGCTGGAAATTGAACCCCTGGCTTCATGCATGTTGGGGAAGCATTCTAGCACTGAACTACTCCACCCCTGCTTTCATTGTTGTTTTTGAGACAGGGTCTTTTATGTATCTCAGTCTAGCCTCAGATACGGTCCTCCTGCCTCAGCCTCCCTACCCAACCCTTTTCTTTTTTTAATTTTATTTTGAGATGGGGTCATGCTAAATTACCCATGTTGGACTCAAACATAGCTCGGCGTGGTAGCACACAACTGTAATCCCAGCACTGTGGGAGGCTGAGGCAGAAGGATCAAACATTTGAACTTATTGGGGAACTTATTGATACCCTGTCTCAAAAAAAATTATAAAAAGGACTGGAGATATACCTCAGTGCAAAGGCTCTGGGTTCAATCCCCAGTACCGCAGAAACAAACAAAAACAGAAAAGCCCAAAACTTGTGATTTTCCTGCCTCAGCCTCTCAAGTAGCTACAATTATAGGCATCTTCCAGTGTGTCTAGCTTGAACACAGAATTCTACCCAGCACTCAGAAAACCCTTTTCTTTGGTTCCTTCATCTTACTCATCTCTTCAGCACCTACTGAGCAGAATTAACCAGGCGACTGGTTTTGGGGGATGCAGCAGCTCCGTGAAGACAGGAGTGTGCCGTGAGACTTTCAAGTCACTGGCGAAACATAGAGAAAAGGGAACTGTCACTTCATTTTTTGCCACTCATTTCTCTTTCAGGTATTGGTTGAAATTGACCAGGTCAAGTCCAGAATGCAGCTTGCTGCTGAATCTCTTCAGGAAGCAGACAAGTGGAGCACATTGAGTGCTGATATTGAGGAGACATTTAAGACACAGGTAGGTTCCTTGCTTGCTTGCTTCCTTGCTTTGTTGCTTTCCTGATTTCTCTCTTTGTTGGATTTCTCTCTTTGTTGGTGAGACAAGGTCTCACAGTGTGGTACAGGCTGGCCTTGAACTCACTATGTACCCCAGGCTGGCCTTGAACTTGCAGTGATCTTACTACCTCTGCCTCCTGAGTGCTGGGACTAGAGGGGAACACCACCATGCCCAGCTTCAAGTAGGTTTCTTACTTAGGGGATGTTGTGAAACTCACTGAGGCAGAAACCTGGGGTTTGGAGAAAGCAAGCACGGTAGTCATTCATCAGAACCTCACGGGATATCCACAGAGGTGCGCAGAAACAGTCAAACTTCCAGCAGGAAGATCTGAAGCTGCAGTACTTTGAGCACTTCCAGCTCCTTTAGTTTGTCCCCTCTGCTTGACTCAAACCTAGAGTGATTCAGAAGGAGCCACAGCAAACTGCACAAATGGTGAAGATGTGGGCACGAAAAGGTGCTAGTTATTGAGAGCTTGGAACACAGCTTCCTAGGCTTTACTCACTGTGGGACCTTGGCAGGTTACTAACTCTCCTGAGGCTGCAAAGCATGGAAAACAGTTTAAAACCTGTTGTGAGGGAGAAAGTGAGATGATCTCTTAGGAAAACCTTTTTAGGCTGTAAAGCAAAATACATTATAAACCTGGCCCTCTACTGCCTCTAGTTTCTCTTCTCCACCTCCTTCCTGATACCCCCATTTCCCCCATAGTAGCAGGATACTATTCTTTCTAAATTACCATTGTCTTTTCAGTACAGTGTAGCCGTACTCCCTCCCATTCTGTTTCAGTCTTTGGCCTGCTTCAGGCCTCATAGATCTAATCTATAAATCATGTGTTCCTGGAACAGAGGTATGGGAGAAAATAGATTTAAATGTAGTCTTTGATTTTGATAATCCTAAACTACTAATGTTAATTAGCTGAAAATTACAGGTCTTTTTCTCCATTTGCTGTTGCTATTTTGATAATCACAACCTTATGTATGCAGCTTGATTCCTCTAGACAACCCAAAACCTGAGTATTTTTTCTTTTTTGGTACTGGGCATTAAATGTGTGGCCTGTGTTAAGCAAGTGCTCTACCACTGAGCTTCATTCCCAACCCTTTTTAGTTTTTTGAGACAAGCACTTGCTAAATTGCCCAGGCAGGCCTTGAATTTGTAATCCTCCTGCTTTAGCCTCCCACATAGGTGGGATTACAAGCATATGTCATTGTGCCTGGATCAAAAACTGAACTTTTTATTTTTTATTTTATTTTAATTTTTTAAATTATTTTTTATTTTTATTATTTTATTTATTTATTTATTTATTTGGTCCCAGAGATCGAACTCATGACCTTGTGCCTACCAGGCAAGCGCTTGAGCCACTGAGCTAAATCCCTGGCCCTGAATTTTTTATTTTCAGAATCACCAACTATTTACTGTTTCCTGTGCTCCCTGTCATGGAGTCAGTTTCCATCTAAGAATTTAGGCCACAGCCTGGTGTGGTGGCGTGCTCCTGTAACCCCAGCACTTGAGAGGCTGAGGCAAGAGAATTGTTTACAAAGTAGAGACCAGCCTGGGCTATGCAGTGAGCCAAAGGCCAGCCTGAACTGCATAGTGAGACCCTGTCTCAAAAAGACAGAAAAAAAAATTTAGGCCAAAAACCTCAGATGTCCTTAACTGCTCCCTCTTCCCCATTCCGTTTGTTTGTTTGTTTTGTTTTGTTTCATTTTTTTGAGACAGGGTCTCACTGTAGTTCAGCCTGGCCTTGAACTCACTGTGTAGCCCAGGCCAACCTTAAACTTGAGGCAATTCGCTTACCTCAGCCTCACCAGTACTGAGATTGCAGGCATGTACTACCACGCTTTCTTTCTTTGCAATAGAGTAGACCTCAATTTGCCCTTCCAAGTACAACCATAGTGTTATCTTCTTTTAAAGCTCTCCCAGCTCCTTGCTTCTCATAGGCAAAACTATAACACTTCTATAATACTCATGCCATTTTTCTGAAATTGTATGGTAATCTTTTCGTGTGTTATGAATTCATCTTTGTCAGTGTTACCTTACTCATCTTTGCAGTGTTTGACACATTATAGATAGCCATTGAATACTGAACTGAGCATGGTTATTACTGTCTTATTTCTTTATTTTTCTAGCTATAAATGTAATTATATATGCCTTAGGAGATTTGAAACATTTAGAAAATTCAGCCAAGTGGGGTAGTACACATTTGTAATCCCAGCACAGGAGGCTGAGTCAAGAGGATTGCCATAAGTTCAAAGACAGGCTGGACTCCTTAGTGAGTTCAAGACCAGCCTGAACTACATAGTGATACTGTGTCTCAAGAAAAAAAAAATTAGGAAATATACAAAATCATCCATGTTTCTAGACTCTAGTAATATACTTTTAAGACTATTAGGTACTTTTTGTGTTTACAAAATTTGTACTTATGTTTATATTTTGTATGTGTGCAAATATCAATATGCATTTGTACTTATGTATTTTATATGTATTATAAAAAAGTCAAAACAATTTCTAGCGGCTGCACAGTACTCTACATAGCATTATGAATATCCCATGATTTTATATTTTATTTGTTATTATGGAAGATTAAGTTGCTTCCAGGTTTTTATTTTACCATTAAAGTCACATTAGTCAGTGTCTCTATGTCCCTCAGATTATTTTTCTTCTTCCTTTTTTTTGTTTCTCAGAGTTGAACCTAACATATTCAAACTGAGCTCCCTCTCCAACAATTTTTGTTTTTGAGACAGGGTCCTACCTTAATAGTAAATTGCTTAAGCTGAGGTTGAATTTGGGATCTTCTTGCCTCAGCCTCCCAGAGATCTGGGATTACAGGTGTGTGCCACCATACCCAGCTCCTGATTATTTCTTTAAGACCAATTTCTAGAAAAGAAAATAACCAAGTTAAAGGCTGTAAATATTTGTAAGACTCTTTGTTTTTTGTTGTTTTTTTGTTTTGCTCTGTTTTTGAGACAGGGTCTCATTATGTAATTCAGGCTGGTTTTGAATTCACTTTGTACCCCAGGCTGGTCTCAAACTCTTGGTGATCCTCTTACCTCTGCCTCCCGAGTGCTGGGACTAAAGATGTGTGCCACCGTGCCTGCTATAAGACTCTTGACGTATTGCCAAATTACTTTGCAGTACGACAGTGTAGAATACCAGACAGATCTTTTTTCTTTGCATCTTTACTAATTATGACTATTATAGTATTTCAAATGCTTTCCCAATTCAATAAAAGAAAATGGCACTTTCTTGTTTTAATTTGCATTTATTCATTAGTAATGTTGAACATCTTGTGTAATGGACCATTTTTTTAAAAATTTTGTGAGATTCCTTTTTATGTATTTTATGCATCCCTAATTGAGATAGCAGGGATCTCTTAAATAAATATCCTCTGTTCTTTTTTAGGACATAGCTGTGATTTCTGCCAAGCTAACTGGTATGCAGAACAGCTTAATGATGCTTGTTGATACACCGGACTACTCAGAAAAATGTGTACATTTGGAGGCTTTGAAGAACAGGCTGGAGGCCCTAGCCAGCCCCCAGATTGTAGCAGCATTCACTTCTCAGTCTGTAGGTAAGTGTGGCCATTTTTCATCTCGGTGCACACTTGTTTATAAAGGTAAAAAGTGAACATGGGATTGCATAGCTGTATTCTCTGTGTTCGTAGGCTGAAGCAGGAGGATTTTCGGTTAAAGGCCAGCCTGGGCTACACAGAGGCCAGGTTGGACTAGACAGTGAGACTTGTATCAAAATAGCAAAGCAAAGCAAAACAAAACAAAACAGGTATAAATATAACCTTTCTGAAGGCCAGGCATGGTGGCACATTCCTTGCATACATAAAAATGGAGAGAGCAGGTGCAGTGGCACAGGTCTGTAATCTAAGCTTCCTAGGAAGCTGAGGTGGGAAGTTTGCAAGTCAAACCCAGCCTGGGCAATTTGGTAAGACCCCACCTCAAATTAAAAACAAACAAAACAAAACAAAACAAAACAAAAAATATGGCTGGAGATGTAGCTCAGTGTGAGGCCCTGGATTATTCTGTAATCTCAGAATTTGTGAGGCTGAGGCAAGAAGTCACCACAAGTTTGAGACAGCCTTGGCTACATAGTAAGTTCAATGCCAGTCTGGACTACATAGTGAGACTCTTATCTCAAAAAACAAAAACAACAACAAACAAACAAACAAAATAAATACATATACATGAACCTCTCTGAGTCTTCAGTCTTTAGAATGCCTTGACATTGATTAAATTATGAAGATTACTAATAAATTTGTAACTTTTTAAAAAAGACAATTTATTTGAAGGTGAGGGGGGGAGAGAGAGAGAGAGAATGGCTGACAGCTACCCTGGATGAGTGGGGAGCATTGGAAAGGGAAATACTCCTAAATCTGTAGCTTTTGTTGCTTTCATCCTTTTAGCATTTTATGTGAAGTTTTCTTTTTATTTTATTTTATTTTATTTGAAAGAGAATAAAACAAAAGGGGGCAGTACAGAGCAGATCAGAGCAGGACAACATAGGCAACACAGAAAATGATCAATAACAGAAAATGATCAATATCTCATTTTTGATAAAAAAAAATTTTTGTTTAAACTATAACACATATTCAAATTCCAATAAGACACAATGTGATAGATAGAACCAATAGTAGTAGAACAAAAGAAGCATAGTAGGACTTCTAAGAAGGATAATATTAAATCAGCAATAGCTGTCATAATGTTTTGTTTTCTTCAAAACAGCTGTTCATATCATCACGCATGATATAGTCAAACAAAACAGGATAAAACCATTCCAACTGATGATTGAAAACTTTGAAAGATTTCAAAGCTATGAGATGGGGACTCATGCTTACCATAAAGTCTTATATACTCTTATCAAATATCATACTAGGGAGACTATATGGTATTTACCTTTGTGAGTTTGGTTTATTTCACTTAAGAGAATGGTCTCAAGTCGTGTCCATTTATTTATAAATATCTCGATGTGATCATTCTTTATAGCTGAGTAGTACTCCATTGTATAAAAATGCCACAACTTTTTTATCCATTCCTCAGTTGATGGGCACTTAGGTTGTTTCCAAGATCTG
>PVJX010011069.1:0-54740 GCA_004027295.1 Dolichotis patagonum | reverse complement strand
GAGTAGAGGTCTTACTGGAAACCACTGTAACTTCTCAGTTTCACAGTAAACATCAAACTGCTCTAGAAAATAGTCTATTGAAGGGAGAAGGGGAAGAATTTTTCATATCAGCTGATTGCTACCAATATGTCTTATCGGTTCACTAGAGAATGCATTTATGTGGGTCCAGCTAATATATTCATGGAATACAAGGCATGTAGCTACACAAATTCATGGCTAAATCTCTCAATTGATAGAGTAAATTGCTGACAACACAAACGTTTGTATTGACCAAGCACTGTGGTTTGATTAAGTTTGCTCATTCATTTTATAAATTTGCTAGAAAGCCATTAGAAGAGTTTTATTACTCAAATTATGAGGCTGAGTCAGAGTGGCCTTTTAAATCTACAAATTAATTAGAACTCTATTTCTAGTGCACTGGGAATACCCATCCCTTTCTTTTAATGAATGTCTTTTCTTTATTTATTACAAATAAATTGTGATTAAGTTCACAATTTTCCCAGGTTGGCATCACTCATATGTATGGTACTTGGATAGATCAGCAAATATGATTACAAATTTATTACCCATTTCTGGGTAGATGAGAAAGACTCATATATATACATTGCATAGAAGAAATTAACCTCAATTAAATCATTTTCTACATTCAATACTTAATGTAAACACCTACCCAGGTAAGGATGAGTCTGGCCTATCTTTAGTTTACACACACACACACACACACACACACAAACTCCTTTGCTTTCTTTATATCTTCAGCATGAAGGTTACCTCAGCCCACCATTTCTGCAAATATATACATGCCTGGTGTCACTTTGTTCTATCACTTTGCCATCACTTTATCGATTTTTTTTTATGTTATTTACTAACCATTCTCATAAGGTTTTTCCAACTCAAAACCTCGTTTGTCAGGTTTGGTATTTACTTTTATTTCTAACTCCATTAGAACCACGTGTGACTGCATTCACGTGAGTGAGAGGGCTCGACTTCGCTACCCCCCGCCTGTGTTACAGCGCTGGCCCAGGGATAGGTCAAAGATCAAAGACTGCTTAATCTGGAAAAGGGCTCTCCATACTGGCACACCCAAAAACTTTATCTGAGAATAACATTCCACAAGTGTGAACTGAGCAAATAGCAAGAGAAATCGATTCTAAAGGTAATTTTTGTACACCCAGGTCCAGTTATCGTGGATCAATTTATTGATTTTTTTATGAAATCAATGATTTTCTAAGACCTGTTGGAATTATTCTTGTTTTCTGTAAAAATAAGAGTTCCAATACCTTATTTTGTTGAAAAATATTGAATCATCTGGTTTAAATGTGTCTGCCTCAAAAGTTTGTGTCGGAAACATAATCCTCAAATTCATATCGTAATAGTGTTTGGAAGTAGGACACTGGGCAGGTAGTTAGGGTTAGATGAGGTCATGAGAGGAGGGACCCATCACGGCGTTAGTGACTTCATGAAAACAAGAGAGACCTGAGGTACACACTGCTCTATCTTACTGTGTGTTACTCTCCCCTGCGTTATGACGCAGTGACCAGGCCTTCACCAGCTGTCAACGCCATGCTTTTGGACTTCCCAGTTGCTCAGACCATGAGCCCCACAACTTAAAGCAAGAGATGTTTGTGTTGGTTCACAGTTGATAGAGAGTTCAGTCCGTGGTCCAGTTGCTCCAATGCAGGTCAACATGGCAGATGGGCACAGAAAAGAAATAGCTGCTCATGGCCTGGTGGACAGGAGGAAGTGAGAGAGTCATGGAAAAGCCCATCCAGGCCATTCCCTCAGTGACTGGGCTCTTCCAATTGGACTGGACCCTGCCTCCTAATAGCAAGTCAGCTATAAGCTCACATAATCTAATTACCTTCCAATGGTTCTAGCTTTGAGCTCGAGAGGGTTGGCTGGGGGATGACATCCAGGTATAAAGTGTAGCAGTGGATGAGAGGTTGCAACACAATCTTGGAAGTCAAGAAACAAATAGAGGAAAATAAAAATTGAGCCTCCAGATTTGAAAGTGGTTACCATGTGTATAGCACATTAGGTGGAAAAAGACCACATCAATATGCATTCATAGAAACAGAGAAGGTACTCAAAATTTCCAGAATAAAAAGGTTAGGTCGCATTACACAAAGATGGGAGGCTAAGAATGGCACTGACTATGACTTGTTCTGAAGTGGCTTTGTATATCTGAGGACAGTGGAGTAGCTCTTTCAA
The DNA here is from genome assembly GCA_004027295.1 of Dolichotis patagonum. Taxonomy (NCBI): domain Eukaryota; kingdom Metazoa; phylum Chordata; class Mammalia; order Rodentia; family Caviidae; genus Dolichotis; species Dolichotis patagonum. The sequence goes on along the minus strand of PVJX010011069.1, from coordinate 52,529 downwards.
CATAATTTTGAAGCCCACATTTTCTTGGAAAAATTATATCTTTATGAAGAGAGTAAGATATTTTACTTTCCAGGCACTTTTTCACCAGTGAGTGGACTCCATCAAGATTAGGAATAAAGTGAGAAAGAAGAAAATGTAAACTGTGAAGAAAAGCAAAGCCAGCCTAACAGAGCAGCAAAGAGGAGTCCCAGGGAACTGGCTGTGTAGAGTGAGAGATGAGAGCCCTCAATGCGACGTCTTCAGGAAAAATATATTCCATAGAAGAGTTGATATCACAGTGCATTTGGTTGGGGGCAAGGTGGAAAAGATACATGGATAGTGGGTGCAACAAGCAAAAATATTTGACATGTTAAAAAATAATAGTGACACAAATGGGAAGTATATCATAGTATATACTTTAGCTCTAAGGTATATATTTATGTTGATATGTTTTTATACTAAGCATTGGTTTAATTAAGAAATAATATATAATAGGAGATGGATAGAGGAGTAAAGTGGTATGAGAGTGGGATTTTTATGTCATAGCCAAGTACCTAAATTAATAACTTGAGACAGTAGGAGCATAAGTTTGTCCATTAGCATTATGGACTTGAAACAGGAAACACAGAGATACAGATTTTGCAAATGGGACAGGGGCCAAGAGATGAAGGAATGGGGTGGAGGAGAGGAGGGGAAGAGGAAGTAGAGATAATTAAGATGCATTACATACACGTCCCAGCTCCCCATGATGAGTATAATAATTATGTCCTGCAACCATGGCCTAATAAAAATTAAAAAAAAATTAAGATGCACTTTGACTGTTCTGGGTACCTCATATGACTGGAAAGAAATAGAAACACAGATATGAGAATAAAAGAAACCACTACAAAAGACATTAAAAAATCAAAAGATTACCTTTAGGTAAAAGGACACAAAGGTCAGGGATTTGTTTTCCATTTTAAGCTTGTTGGTGCCTTTGGATTTTTCAACAGTCTTTACATATTACTGCTTTTTTACTTCATAATTTTTAAAACAACTGAAGAATGAAGTGACGTCTAATACAAATTTTTTGCTAGTTATTTCACTAGCCTGGGCTCTCTGTGAAAGCTCTGGAGACAAGTCATGTTGACAGACTCCTGTGGTTTGTGTCTACACAGATAAAACTTTAAATATTTAAGGACCAAAAAGCTTGTGTTGATTCCAGCTGAGTCATTTAATTGAGCATATATGTCTAAAGTCTCAAGTAAAGTTGTCAGGTCATTTGCTGGGTTTCTCTGAGAGGATTCTAATGGAAGATTTGTACCACTGCCGGCTCTGTGAGCAAAGCACTCAGGCACCCCACAGTCAGAGGGTGCTGAGAAGCTGTGAGCTCTCTTGCTGTCTTAGGGATTTTTAGACACACATTCTAAGTATAAGAAAATGTCAAGACAATCCCCAACAGACCAGAAATGTAGCTCAGGAAATACTCCACATCTCTCCGACAGAAAAAAACTATAAATCCTGTGGGTTTCTTTGGAGAACTGAAGACAGGGGGTGTGTCTGAATTTGTGAGTTGTACAGCAGAATCACATAAGCTTGGCAAATTTGTGCCACGGTGTTATGTCCCTGGAGGGTGTTTGTCCGCACATGCTCTGCTGTGTCACTGGGAAAACACAGACACTGGTGACTCCTTTTCAACAGTGTACTCCTCAGCCCTGAGCTCCAGTCTCGTCTGCACAGATACCCTCTGCATAAAATGGATTTGACTAAAGAGTCTAAAATCAAAACTTGTAAGTTTCAAAACCAAAACTTTTTATCTATTTACAGTCTACTCTTTCTCAACTAGCCTAACTCAGTTCATCTCAAGAAGAAACTTTTCTTTCATCTAACATCTGATTTTATTTTGTTTTGTTTTTATATAATGATTATTTTTCATTTAATTTTAATTGACTCCTTATTTAAAGCAAGCAAATCAACTGATTGATTTAGTTGCCTGCTTACCTAACCTTTGCAGTAAGCAAATAAGTCTTTAATTTAATCATCCATGTAATAAGCTTTACTGAGCCTAAATTTTTGCCTAAATTTTCTATAATGGCTACTTAATAAGATGCTGGAACCACTGAGCAGCCAAGTCATGTTTGAAAGTATTAGTTTTTGAGTACTTGAGTTAAATGATTAAAATTTCCTCTTTTGTAGACGTATAGAATGTAGTTTTTAAAAATTATGCAATTTTCATATGTAAACTTCTCTTGCCATGAAATGGCTTGTATAGCTAGATTTAAAGTGATAGCACTGAGAACAGACAGACATCTTGTTATGACATTTATCTAAATGTCCTACGAAAGCCTCATGTGATCATAGGTAGGCTTTTGTGTAGTGACTAGATCATGCACATGTGATATTGGATTAGTCTACTGATAAGGTTAAACCTGGGTATGATATTCAAACTCTGGTGGGAAGAGATAAACCACTATGGGCTTGGGCTGGAAGGATATATATATATATATATATTATATATATATATATATATATAGTCTTTCTTCTCCCTTGATGCTGCTTCCTGCCTGCCATGCCAAGGACTGTTTCTCCTCTACCATGTTCCTCTGCCATGCTGCCCTGCCTTGAAACAAGCTACCTATGGTTTGAAGCTGCTACAAACTGTGTACTAAAATAAAACTTTCTTCCCTTAACTTGTGGATGTTGGGTATTTTGTCCCAGCAATGAGAAAATAACTTGGTACTGTGCATCTGCTCAAAACTTGAGGGTACATGGATTGTTTAAAGAAAGACACTTTCTTAATGCAAACTCTCTTGAATCTTTCAAATGTTTATTTTCAGGAGTGTTTATCCCTGTTGTTCATCTGAAGCAGTCCAATTCCAAGTCACTATTTTTAAGGGAACCAATCCTGGTTCTAATAAATAATCAACGTATAAAAATCTACATGTATATTCTCTACGTAGGTGTTTACTGGGAAAATCTGTGCTTGTCTTTCAAATCAGTTTAAATGCTGCCTCAATTTTGAAACCCCTACTATGTTGTAAATCTCAAGGAAGACAAGGGACAGATATGGATTCTGGTTAAGGGATGGGGAAAAAAAGGATTCATTGGAAGGATCTTAGATACCTTCCAGAACTCTGAGGAAGAGCTGAATGACTCAGCTGTAGAGATGGCAGAAACTAAGATGAGTCCAGAAGTCTCTGGCAGCAAATTCTCTCTAGAATCCCACCCCCTAGAAGACTTAGGACCAATAACTTTCTATCCATGCCCACATTTCAAATTCCAAACAAAGATAACATGGCCTAAATAAGATGGCACATGGACCAAATCCACGCACTATGGGAACTAGGAATGGTAAAGTCACCCCAGTTGCTACCACCTGTCACCTTTAACTTGGATAAGGCATTTCCTATACCAAAATTTATTCTGTACCAATCTTGTAAGGACAAATGTACTATTAAAATATTATAAGGTAAAAAGAATTTTTCCAATTTCAATCCCATAGAGTATACAATGACTGATATGTAATAAGCACTAAAAATTGTAGTTGTATGGGTTGAATTATATTTTAATAAAGATATTAGAGATTTGTATAAGTTGGGTAAAAGCTACTAAAGAGCTCCTCCCAAGAGTAACAAGATAACCTGTAATTGAAATTCCTGAAATTCGCCAACAAGGAGAGTCCTTGTCACATGGTGCCCATAAAGTAAGTATGGTGGGACCAATGGTCACTGCAATATAGTGACGCCTTCATCTCCACATCCCTACCATGAGTTCCAGCATTGTATTCTGATCAGCCAGGGCATCTGTAAAATCAGACCAAGACTATCTTGGAGCAATTTGTGGTAGAATTTAGCAGTCCATTAACCATTTGTTTCAACATTATAAAACATTTCATCTTGTTTTTACCCCTCATGTTTTGTCACCTACCATTTTAAAATTTAGAACATTAAATACTTATTTAGTACTTCTCTCAAGAAGAATTCATGCCAGAAATGTTCCATAGCTGAGAAACATGTAACCCACTTCCTCAGAGTTTGAAATCGCAGTATATATTCTATTCCTTACTCAAGAATCATTCCCACCTCTCCCTGAACCTATCCCCTGATCAGATAAAGGGAACTTCCTGTTAAAGTGGAGAAAAAAAACACGCATCTTACTAGTTAGTAGATTACTTTTACCAAGTCTTCAACACAACTTCCAGTCATGAAATAAAGAAACAAAAATGTTTACTTTGAAAGAATAAACAAAACAGACAAACCTGTAGCCTTTACCAATAAAGGAAAAAAAGATGCAAATCAATGCAATTAGAAATGAAAAAAGCAAAATCATAACATACACTGCTAAAATCCAGAATTATTTGTAACTACTTTGAGAAAATGTACCTCTAATAAATTTGAGAATTCAAAATAAATGGATAAATTTCTAGACACAATGACCTACCAAAACTAAAGTAAGGAGATATCAAATCCCCAAATAATCAAATAAAAGCAATGAAATTGAAGAATTATTTCAAAAAACTACCAAGTAAAAAAATGAAAAAAAGCCCAGGTCCTAATGAATTCACTACTAAATTCTACAAGCACTTTAGATAAGATGTAATTCCAATATTCCTCAAAAAATTTTTATGAATTTCAAAGGAAAGAAGTACACACATAGTTATTCTTGGACATTAGTATCACTCTGATTCCAATGGCAGAAAAAGACTGAACCAAAATAGAGAATACAGACCAATCTCTTTAATAAACATGGATACAAAAATCCTCAACAACATTGGCAAGCAGAATGCAGCAAATCATCAAAAAAAATTTCATCATGACCAAGTAGGACTCAACCCAGAGATATAGGATGGTTCAACATATGCAAATAAAATTAATAAATATAATACATCATGTAAACAGATGCAAGTACAAAAATCACATGGTCATCTCAATTGACACAGAAAAAGCCTTTTACAAAATCCAACATCTGTTCATAGTAAAACACTGAAGAAAACATTTTACAAGAAGATCTTAGCTCAATCTGATAAAACCTATTTATGACAAACCAATAGCCAACATCATATTAAATGGAGAAAATCTGAAAACTTTCCCTCTAAAATCAGGAATATCTGGACATGTTGGCACAAGCCTGTAATCCAAGCACTCAGGAGGCTGAGGTCAGAGAATCACCATGAGTTCAAGGCCAGCCTAGTGGGTTCAAAGGCAGCCTGAACTGTGTAGTGAGATCTGCCTCAAAAAAATAAAATAAAATAAAAAATAAATATATATATATATATATATTATATATATAAAAATCAGGAGCAAGACAAGGATGTTCAATATCATCACTGTTGTTCAATAGAGTTTTCAAAATGTTAGGCAGAGCAATCATGAAAAAGGAAAAATGAAAGGAATATGTATAGGAAAGAAAATAATTTAAGTTATAATTATGTGCAGATGACATGATCTAGATTAAAGGTCCCAAAAATTCCATCAAAAGACTACTAGAATTAATAACGAAATTCAGTAGTGTAGCAGGATGCAAGATCAACACACAAAAATCAGTAACATTTCTGTACACCAATAAAACTCACTGACGAATAGGAAATTAGGAAAGCAATACCATTCACAACAGCATTGAGAAAAATTAAATATTTAGGAATTTATCTAATCAAAGAAGTGAAAGACTTCTACAATGAAAACTACAGTACTCAGAAATAAGAGATAGAAGAGGAATCAGAAAATGAAAATACAGTTGTTCCTGGATAGACAGACCCAATATTGTCAAAATGACCATACTTCCAAAACTAATATATTGATTCAATTCAATCCCAATCCAAATATCAATAGTGTTCCTCACAAAACTAAAGAAATAAATCCTAAAATTCAGATGGAACCATAAGAACCTAGAATACCAAAAGCAATCATTTTAGGTTGAGCATTTAGCTCAGCAGCACAAAGCACCTACCTGGCAAGTGTGGGGTGGTGAGTTGGATCCCCCCGGTACCAAAAAAAAGCAATCATTTTAGTGAGAGCAATTAGACAAGAGAAAGAAAGAAAACAAAGATCAGCTGTTCCTCAGACAATGGATTACTACTGAGAACATATAAAGTACTCAAAAATATCACAAACCTCCAAGTTTAAAGAACCAATCCGAAAATAGTCATCTGAAATAAATAGACACTTCTTAGATGAAGAAGTAGAAATGGCAAATAAATATATGAAAAAAATGTTCAAATTAATTGTTCAATCGAGAAATGCAAATTAAAACAATACTGAGATTCCCTCTCACCCCAGAAAGAATGAATATTTTCAAGAAATCAGTCAATAACAAATTCTGGAGGTGTTGTGAGAAAAAGGAACTCTTCTGCAATGTTGGTGGGAGTGTGTACTGGTGCAACCACTGTGGAAAGCAGTGTGGAGGTTCCTCAAAAAACTAGGACTAGAGGTTCCATTTTAACCCAGCTATTCCCCTTCTTGGTGTCTTCTCAAAAGAATTAAAAGCATCATGCCATAGTGATACATGATCACCCATGTTTATAACATCGTTTGTAATAGCTAAATCTTGGAAACAGCCCAAATACCCATAAACCGAAGACTGGATAAAGAAAATGTGGGGTTTTTTTTTATGTATAGTTGAGTACTACAATTCCATTAAGAAGGATAAACTGGAGACATTTCTAGGTAATTAGATGCACTTTGAGGCTGTACTCCTACGTGAAGTAAATCAGACACTTCATTGTTCGTCTGGTATGAAAAACTGAAAGTGTAAATAAGGATCAAAATGTACAATCGATTCTGTGAAATAGGAAGAAAATGTCCAAAGAAGAAGGGGAACTAGGGGAAAAGGGAAGGAGAAAAGAAGGAAAGAAAAAGGAATGAAAATGATGAGAAAAGAAGGAAAAAATGGCAACAAAGATTTTGTAAATAAGGAGGGGAAGAGGGATTGAAGGGAGGGTAGAGGAATGGGAGGAAAAGAAAGAATCAAGTATTATGATGCACAGGTACAGATTCCCTATAATGAATGTGATCATTACATATTCCTAAAATGTACCAATAAACTTAATTTTTAAAAACCGTAAAACTATAAATTACATTTGACCCAGATAGTCCCCTTCTAGGTATCTTACTATAAAAAAGAATACACTTGAATTATTTGCACCTGGAGACTATAAGTGAAATGAATCAGACCAAAAGCTCAAATGTGGCATGATTTCTCTTACATGAGAAACCCAAAATATAAATGCATAGCAAAATAAAAGATAAGCAATAGGAAATGGAGAGATATATCTTTTGAAGATGGGATCAAGAGATGGAGGGATGGGGAAAGAAGGGAGTAGAAGGGGATTAAAAAAATTGAAGATGTGTTATATACATGTATGAACTCCACTCAAGGAGTGTGATCATTATGTACTACAAAAATGTGTTATTAAAAAATAAAATGGAAAAAAAGGAGGTGAGCAAAAAGGGAGGCTTAATGACTATATATTTTTAAATGTCACTGTCATGAAAGATACAGTGTGAACTTATTCCAAATTGAAGGAGGCTAAAGCAACTAGCAACTACATGCAAATCTGGCTGCATGTGGGTTCCTGTTCTGGAAGAGAAAAAATCCTATGAAAACATTATTGGACCTATTGATAAAGCTGAAATATGGGTGGTATACGAGATAGGGGTATTTTATTAATGTTAAGTTTATTGTTGTTGATAACAATAGTTATGTCAGAAAATACCTTTATTCTTCAAAAACACATGCTGAAGTATTTGAAAGCAAAAGACCATGATGTAAGCAAAGGACCTTTTAATGTTTCTAGAAAACAAAAGTATACATATAGATACACACAGAGAGGCTCTTTGCAAGGATAATTTATCTTATCAACACCTCAAAATTTATATCAATATCATTATTAGGATATAATAGCTATAATTAATATGCCAAATGCTGTCTAACTCCTGAGGGACATTCTCTCTGAAGATCTGGCATTTGAGTTAATATTCAAATCGTAGAAGAAATTATATAACATAATGGGACAAAGAGAAATGGAAGAGAATGGCATATGTAAGTCCCACCAAGGGGATACAGCTTTGTGCTACTGTGGGGTAGACCAAAAGTCAGTGTTGTTGGAGACTAATGGTAGAAGAATGGTAAGGCATGAAGGCTGAATGCTAGCGGGGACCTAGCCGTATAACCGATGTCAGCCATAGCAACATAATTAGAACTTATTGTCTTTTCAATGGGTAACCATCAGAGGGTTTTATACAAATGGTAAGTAAATGATATGATCATGTTTATCCTATAAAAAGGACAGTTCTGGCTGTCTGGTGGGAAGGTGTCTAAGTAAGCTACAATGGATGCATGGGCTAGATGGATGACAGTGAACTTGATGAGCAGTGATTATGTTTGGAATATATTCTAGAGACAGAGCTGAGGGTGCCAGATAAAGAATGGGTTGAGGAGTGATAGAGAAAGCAAGGAATCAAAGATGTGGTGTGAGATGCTGGCATGGTGGATACAGCATTTTCTGAGAGGAAAATCGGTGGATCAACAAGCTTTGGAAGCTGCCAGAAGCCTGAGCAAATGTACCTGCCTAACATCCTGGCAGTCGGATGTATTAACCTGGAGCTGGGACGGGATGACTGAACTGGAGTTAGAGACTCATGATTAACCAGCACCTTAGGAGCCCACCTAGTGAGAGACCATGGAAAGGGAAGACAAGACCTAGGTCATTCAACTTCAGAAATCAAGCACTCTGTGCCAACAGAGGATACTCAGAAATAGCAATTGAGACAGAAGAAAAATCGAGAATAATGTGTTTCCAGCAAGAGGTGTTCATCTGTAATAAAAGCTACTAAGATGTTAAATACAAGATCAGAAAACTCACTGTTGAGGTTGGCAAGGTGGAAGTAATTTGTGATTTTAATGTGAACTACTCAGTGAAATAGTGAAGGGTCAAGTCTAAAAAGATACAATGAAAGAATTAGGTGCAGAAATTCTCACTTATGGGTTCTACTTTCTTGTACAGGAAATAGATGTATGTTTTGTGTTTTAGATAAATTATATGCGAAAGAAAGTCAAGGTAGATTTCTCACATGATACCCTGGGCAACCTCTTCAATGTGGGTTAAACTGGAGAAGAGGTAATTTAGAGTACAGATGTATGGCATTAAAAAATTGAACTGAATCTTTTTGCTTTTATTCACAGTACTAAAAGTTTTTCTAAAGAAATCTATTTTATTATTACTTTATATCTTATGTTATATTTAATAAGCTTAAAATGTAGAGAAGATGTTTATTATCTGAAGGGCAATAAGCTACGAAGAAAGTAAATGTTTTGAAACCTGTTCCTGATATAAGAACTATATCATTGTTAATATTATTGTATCTAACTATAGGACTTGTCATCTGCTGACTTCACTTGTCAACAAAAGTAACTGTATCCTACATTTCTTTATAGAAATAGAAATTCAGTTGATACTATATGATTTAGCTAAGACCCAGAAACCAGCTGAAACCAGATTCAGCTGTAGTTACTCCTTGGTCCATAAGCGATGCTACCGCTCACAAGAGTTAATCCTGGAACATAAAGGCATTGTAGAGAGGTCCAAACACAAATTCAAAATCTTTACATTGCATCAGGAAGTTATCACCAGCTAGTTGAAGCCTTTAAAGCCACAAACTGGATTTGAACAGAAAGGCCTGCTAGTTGAGTAACAGAATATAACTGATAATTCTGGTACTTTTTCCCCAAGAATAACAAAATTCTTCTTCTATTTTAATGTTGAAAATGCCTTTTAATAAACTACATGATTCATTGTTGACAAATAAGTATTGATACACACCTAGAAATTATTTATTTTTCTGCTTTGAAAAGCAATTTTCAAACAGGAACTTCTCACCTATATTTGTGTGCTAGGAGTTTAGGCACTGTGTATTGTCACAGATTCTCAGTGTTAAAAGTACAGCCCTGATATTATCCTCTCTTCATGAACCAGGTTGCATGACTTCAGCTAGTAAATTTTACCACACCTAACGTATTGACCAATCTGTTCTTAGAGATTTAGGCCTCTATTGAATAAGTCAGATGACACTTTTCCTTGGTTAAAATCCTCTGTTTTGTATACAAATAATGGTATTGGATTTCTGTATTGTTCCTAATACTAAGCTTTCGCTCTGTAACTCAAGGCTGACATATATACCCGTCTTCTGTAGGGACTCATCTCTTACTTCTGATGACATCATACCACTTACCTATGAAGAAGCCATACTCTAGTAGAGCACATAGCCAGTCCTCTCACCCTAAAATAGAGTGATCAAGTCTAAAAGGCCATGGGAACTACGACTGGCCAATCTGAGGACTAACATGAGGACTTGTCTACAAGGACTATTGGAAAGGATATGTTTCTGTGATGATATGATGATGATGATGATGAAGATGACCATGATGGTGGAGGTGGTGGTGGTAATAGTGATGCTGGTGATGATGATGAGAGTGGGATTTAATTTTATGACACTGTATATGTCTTTTAGTATTAACTGCCTGGATGTAGGTCATCTAATGCCAATAGCAATTTTGTCTGCCCTTTAGGAGCCACTGGAGGGCAGAGAGAATATTTCCAAGAAGCAGAGGCAAAAAATACTCATATCATTGGAAACTCCCTCCCATCTTATCCATGCCTGAATCCAGTTCTGTTTTCCAGGTGTTTAGCTAACTGAGCTAAAAGGACATTTTTTTAAACTAGCTTGAGTAGAATGTCTAGGCTTGCAGCTGGAACAGCCATAAATTTGTACATGAAAATAGGATATGGTAGGAGTCAGACCTTAAAATGAGGAGTAGGATGAGTCCGGGTGGAGTGTTATGTGATCATAAAACGGTTGATTAAACTGTGTATGTTGCATTTAAGGATACAAATCATGTGTTCACCTAGGCCGTATCTTTAGTAACTTAGTAAAAAACATACTCAGGGACTTCTGCGTCTCACATAAAAGAATGGATTTATGTGGATCTCCTGTTGCCAACAATTAAAAAATAGGAAAAATAAAACAAAAATTGGTTTTCAGATACCAGATAGCAGGTACCACAGGACAGTGATACCTGACTGAAGTCAGTGAGGTAAGTCCTAAGGGTAGTGGAGCTTACTGCCCGGGGAAAGTTTCCACTTTGCAGTGCAGAGAGAAAGAATCTAGGCAGACACCAACAGTCTCCTAGGTTGGAAATGGAACTGGAGGTTGGAGGAGAACAAGGAAACTGGAGTTTGCACAAAGAAGAGACAGGGGAAATATATAGTAAAGAGAGCTCCGACAATCTTTGGAAGTCCTCTCCACTCTCACCAAGTTTTCACCTGCGTTCTGTCATTGCATGTATATGAAAGATAGCTGAAAGCCATGGAAAGAACCACCTGGAAGGGGCCAGCAGAACAATCACCAGAGCTCACTGAAGATAGGACTAATTGCTGTTTCTTTCAGTCAGAGTAGTAAAATGGCATCAAACATGGGACATTATATGGAAAACTCAGAAGGGCATTGACTCCCATGAACAAACAGTCTTAGACTAAAAAGATAAATAGCAAGTAGGAAGAGATTTAAATCCTTCCCCAAACTATATATTCTATTGTTTTAAAAATATTTCAATATATGTGTTAATTTGTTTCATTTATACTGATATCTTAGTTCCTTGAAAAGAAAGTGTGTGCTATTATCTGTTACTTTCTGTAAGATCTTTTTTGTTTGTCTTCTACTGAGCAACTGCTTTGAAGATAATTATACACAGTGTGATGACAATTGTTATTCTCTTATTTGGTTGTGAAAATTTGTTTTACATTTTCTTAAAATAAAAATAGAATTTTAAAAATTAAAAAAACTAACCTAGCACCACCTTTTAAAAAAGACTTAAAAGCACTGAATCTTAGTTCTTTAATGCATGGTTAGCATGTATGAAATGCTAGACCAGTGGTGGTGAATCCATGGCATGCAGACGGCAGTGCGCGTTTGTAATCACTGAGAGCTCTAAAAGGTTCACCATCACTGTCCTAGGCTCTATCCCTAGCACCACAATGAAAGACAAGTCTAAAAATGTCGAACTGTCAAAAGTAGTCTAACTGTGTCCTATGATCAAGCTCAAATATATGGTTTAGAAGATGGGTAGCCAGAATCCAAACATAATAACACGCAATGTCTGGCATATAATCAAAGTTGACTGTCATTTAACTGCAAGATGAGATCCTTAATATGCAGACAAATCAATCAAAATAGAAACAGATGATAAAACTAATAAACATTATAATTATTGTAACTCATTTCATAGCTTCATATATGTAAAGAAAAATATAAGCATGATAAAGAGACACAAAAGTTATACAACTTATCCAAGCTGATTGTCAAAATATAAACAATACAACATCAGAGATTTAAAATACTGCAACCCAAAGGATCTGATAAATAATGCCTTGGTTTAGAATCAGTTCCCATGGCGCTAGGTAGGTACTAAAATGGTTAAATAGACAAACACCTTAAATTCACAATAGTCCTTTACACATACAAGGAACTCACTAATACTGTATAATAAGAACAGTAAGTCGTTTACATGTTGCTCCCTGTTACTTTGCTGTTTGTCCCACTTCCTCTGTGACTCACCAGCCACCTATCACCATTCTTGTCAATGCTTCCAACTTCACTAGACACCCTTGCACCATCTTCAGCTGACTATGATCACGATGCCCACCCCTCCCAAAGATCAGTATGATTTCTGCTTCCTTTTCCCGGTAGGTTTAGTCTGTCCTGCTGTTTATCAAATTCACTCTTCTCTTTCTGACAACAGGGAACCTCGAAAGTCATCCAGTCCAATCACTAAAACTCTATGTGTGATAGGTATTGTAAAGAATTTATTTTATTTTTCTAGGTTGGAAGTTTATTTCAGACAAAGACATAATGTACATAAGCCAGTTTTACAAAGTCTTTATTGCTGAACTGATGAGTTTGACTAAATCCCATAATATAAATCATTTGTATTAGTTTATCATCCATACTATACATAGTATTATGTGCCATAACACATAGAATAATAGTATATAACACCATATAGTATTACATTCTATATAAAAGCTAATGAAAAGTAATGAATTAATAATAGCTATTATTTTTGAGCAATTTATGTGTCAAGAATGGTTTTTATGTGCTATCTCATTCATGTGCTCCAAAAAACTCTATAGGTGTTTATTATTGGTACTCTTATTTTATAGATGAGAAAACTGAGCTTTGGAGAGACTGAGTGACATAAAAATCATGTATTTAGGAAGGTGATGATCTTGGACTCTAATTTTTATCCTCACTCACAGAAGCTTGAAATCTTAACCATCCTGTATACTGGACTAAGATGAAATAGTGCCTTGAATAGAACCAACACTTCCTATTCCACTTTGAATAACGCACAAAACAGAAAGAGCCATAATATTAAGGTTGAAAGGGCTCTGGAAATCTGCAGCTAGAAATAAATCCCAAAGGGAGAGAACGACCATGCTGTACTACACGTTAAACCATCCGCGAAGTTAAAACAAATGTGAGGCCCAACTGTAGTTAGAAATCAATTTGCTTTCTTGTTTTTCATAGTTTTTCTTGCTTTACTCTTTAAATTGTCCTAATCTGCCTTCCTACTGTGACTTATTTTCGGTAATGTATAGTCCAAATAGCAGCATCCTCGCCCCTGGCGGGCTGCGTCTCTGTGCACGCTGGGATCGGTGCGCGCTGTGAGAAGCTAAGAAGGTGCAGCATGAGCCAGCGGCACTCTGAACCGTAGCTGCGAGCTCCGCCCACGGTGGGAGCTGGCCGCAGGCAATAGCATGGGCGCCGCGGGAGCGCCCTCCCTTGCAAAAGCAAACTCAGTCGGTAGCGACTTGAAAAGCATTTTGGTGTAAAATCGCATGTTTTATTCAAGCAATTTCGTCTATCTGTTAAAATTGTGTGCCTTTAATCACAAAATATGCATTCATTAATGTATCCTGTAAATATGCTCATTATCTAGTCAAGTACTATGCTCTTTTGTACTCGTAAAGGGAGTACAAACAAATTTTTTTCCCATATCTTAGTCTTCACATTGCCGTAGAAAAATCAAATAGGTAAACATTTGATGCCCCTTGGTCAAACACCAGGAACATATCTGTATCCAGATGGAGCTGGGTTTATTATTTACTACAACAAAGGAGACCATGAGAAGAAAAAAAGGGGGCACTCTCAGATCTGTTATAGGTAAGTTACAGGTAAGTGTTGTAGGTATATCAGGTAAGTCTGGGGAATGCTCAGCAAAACAGGATTTTTGGTGCATCAAGTGTAATCAGAACATGGGAGCCACCCTATAACTTGATATGTAGTAATTCCTATCTAGGAAGAGAGGAGAAAAGGCTGGGGTGAAATCTAGAATATGCAAAGTAGCAGCCAATCTGTTAACTGGGAAAATGGGGTGTGTGGCCCTTGTGATTAGTGCAGTATTTCTTGTTTTTGTCTGTGCTCAGATGTGATTATAGGAGTTGCTTGGCTTTGTTTTGATTCATGGCAAGGATTATCCACAAAGTAACATCATACAATTTTGGTTTTCTATGAAAACATTATGTCTGGCTGCTTTTTCTTCCCCAAGATTGAGCTACACTATTCCTGACAAGTGGTAAGTTACATGAACACATACGTAGTGTGCAAGTTTTGGAGGCTAATACACGCCACTTATGAAGAGAAGTTCTCTGGAAAGGCAACTCATGGGAATGGTGTCTCGAAGAATATGTGGGCACTTCGTAGCCAAAGGCAGGGTCAAAAGTCATTTCTGAGCCAAAACTGTGAAGAACTCACAGCAAGGCAGAGAACGCTGGGCAGAGTAGTACTGCTAGAATCTTTGGGAAAGTTGAGCTCGTGAAGCTGTGGTTAAGTATGCAGGTCATGGCCAAATCATAGAGTTTAGACTTCATTCAGTTGGTGATAGAAATCTTTCAAGAATGATTGGAATCACAGAATAACATAAACAAATCAAATCTATGTTTTACTGATAAATTTGTGGCAGCAATCTGGAGAACTAGCTAGAGTGAAGACAGAAAAAATACAAAAGTTAGAAAATGATTTTCAACAAGAGATCAGTGTTTAAATTGAACCATTAGCAGTGGGTATGAAAGACTGAGGGAATAAAAGCCTCTGTGGTATGTAAGTGGCTGGACTTGGGGATGATATTCTACACTACAATGTGAGCTACCTAAGGGTGAGCATCAGGGACATTTTTCACCACTGTGTATCTTATGCCTGGTACAACATGCATGAGGTCATTCCCTGAGGCATGTCTGTTGAGTTAACATACAAATGTGGGTATGAGTGAGGGAAGAAAATGTCCATAGAGAGGCAGTAAATGATTCTAGCTCGTGGTGCTGGGTGAGTGGTGATTTAATAAACAGATAAAGGAGAATATTCTTGGAGAAGGAAATAATTTAATTTTGAAGGAACTTACAAAACAAAGTAGAAATTAATTTTTTCTAGGAGTAGTGTCTTCTTTTCTTTTTTTAAATGTTTGTTTGTTTCAGTATTAGAATCAAACCCAGGGCCCTCACACTGAGCTACCTAATCAATCTTTCTTTTTTTCATTTTCAGACAGAATCTTGCTAAGTCACTAAGTTTCTCATACTAGGTTGAGACTTTCAGAGTGCTGAGATTACAGGTGTGTACCACCACTCTCAGCTCAGAAGAATTTTGTATTTTCAAAAGGATAATAACCTGAAGTATGTTGATTAACCAAATAAGAACCCAGAATCCCAAAAGTATTACTTTATATTAAAAGAAGTTAATAAATTCCTTGTATGCTCAAAACTATCCTGCAATGGATAAATCCTAGACTTATTAATTATATTTGGTAACTAAGGAGACAAGCTAAAAACTTAAGTTCTAGAAATTATAATTAACATGTAAGCTGAAATTTTTTCTTGTCTTTACCATACTTTTTTTTTCAACTTTATTGAGGTATAACTAACATGCAATAAACTGTATATTTAAACACAAAATTTGGTGAGTTTTGACATATTTATACACCCCTGAACTTGTCATATCCTGTCATTGCAGGATATGAATATGTCCTGCAAGTTTCCTTGTGTCCCTTGGTAATCCTCCCTTTTCCCAGCCTCATTCTACTGTGACCCCTAGTTCAAACAACTAAAAATCTGTTGTCTCTCTAGATAGCTTAGTGTGCAGTTTTTACCATTTTGAATGAACAAAATCCCACAATATAACTTCTTTTTTGTCTTCTTTCACTTAGCGTATTTTGAGATCAATCCATGTCATTGATGTGTCAAAATTTTTTATTGCAAAGTAACATTCCATGGTACACATACGCAAACAATTTCTTTATTGATTCTCCTGTTGATGGACATTTAGATTAGGTCATATAATGACTTTGAAATATGTCCACAGATTCTTTCATACTACTACCTCTGAGAGACAGAATATAATTTCCCTCTCCTTTCTAGCACACTTGCAGCTTTCCAACTCATTTCTAAAGAACAGCATAAAGTTTATGTGGACTAAGGGTGTAGATCAATAGTGAAACACTACCATACACAAGGCCCTGGGTTCAATCTCTAGCACTGAAAAAAAAAAAAAAGAAGAAAGTATAAGTGATGATATGCAACAAGTCAAGTAGGGATCTGAAGCAGGTCAGGTAGAGATTTTGTCTTTCTCCTTGTACTTTGTCATGGTTTATGTCAGTGGCCCCCAGGCCTCAAGTATTTGCATTGTGCATTTGTGATTGGTTCATTGTCTAGTGCTTGGATTGGTGGTGTCAGTGCTACACCCTCCTAGGGGGTGGAGCCAGGATGTGATGTAATAGCAGGAAGAAGGGGTGTCTCTCTCTTGCCCTTTCCGCCTTGCTGTTTGCAGCCGCCATGAACTGCGGCCTGCCATGCCACCCTGCCTTGGAGCCAACTGAGTATGGTTTCAGTCCATACTAAACCTCCAAAAACTGTAAGAAATAAACCTTTCCTTTCCCAACTTTGGGCCTCAGGTATTTTGTCTCAGCGATGAGTAAAAAGTAACTAAGGCATACCCTATTGGAGCACTAACTCCCAGGGAAGCCAATGGTCATGCAGTGAGGAAATTCAAACAGCCCCATGGAGAAGCCCAGGTGTTGAGAAACAGATCTGTCAGCAGCTCTGGGTGAACCGTACCAGAAGCACAGATCTCTTCTCCAGTCCAAGTATCAGATGCCATCAGAGGCCCCCGGCAGTCTGACTGCCACCTCGTGGGGGACTCAAAACCAGAACCGGCCTGATAAACTACTCACCAATGCTTGATCCACACAAATACAAGATAACAAATGTTTGTTGTTTTAAGTCATTACATTTGGAGTTAATAAGTGTTATAATAAGAGAAAAATAAACAAATATAGGTTGCTTCATATGGACATGAACATCTGTATACCAGTCTTTGTATGGATGTATGCTTTCATTTCTTTTGGTTTCCCGTATATTTTGTCTCCATTTTTATCTTGCCCTGTGTTGTTTTCTATTGAATTGTCAAGTTGACTCAACAAGGTTATAAGCTCTAGGTACTTAGTTAATATTCTGCAAACACTCATCCCCATGCTAATTGACTAGTGGATGATCAATATTTTGAATTGAGATAAATTGTGAATAATAACAAATACCCAAGTGACTTTCAGTAGGCACCTAAAGGAGAAGGGAGAAGGCGATTTAACATTGCTGGTGAATATACTGACTGACCTCTCCTATCCTCATTCAGTGAAAAATGATGTGATTTACTTTAAGTTCAGGAGAGCAATATAGTTTGGAGTTCATAAAGAAAGTTTCCTCCCCAGGTGATGTGAATTCTAATTTATACACTACATATAAATGGGGAGAATTACTCCAACTATATCCTGGCGAAAATCTGAAGTGACACATTTTTCAAAACAGAAATAAAATGTCCTCAATCACATTGCCAGGCTGACTGTGTCTTCTCTCTCTTTGGCTGCTTTTCAACCAGTATAAGCAGTGCTTAGGAGAACTGACTATGGCATTGAGAATTGTAGTAATATTTCTCTTTAAATTCTCAGATAAGGTTGGAAAGAGTCGGCAGAGATCATGTAAGTGTCTTATTTTTCCATGGCTTTTTAATCATCCAGTTCTTTTGCCTGCCATGGAGGACTCCTAGCTCTTTTGAGGTAGAACTACCTCAAAAAAGCAGTCTGACCAAAGGAGGTGCCTCCCATACCTGACTGAATTTATGTTAAACATAATTGCATCTATAAGTGGACAATAGAATTCATTCCATAGTAGTTTTTGAGAGGTGATAAAAATATGGACTTTTAAAATTATTATTTTCTACTTTATCTTCTGCCAATAAATTTTAATTATTAAAACAGGAGAACAAAAAGCAAAAATGGTGTTAATATTCAGCTTTTGATGTAAAAAATGTGATACAGTCTACTCTTAGTATCTGTAGGTTCAACATTTTTGGAACCAACCAACTCAACTGTGCATTGAAAATATTAAGAAAAAAGTTGCATCCATACAGAATTTTTTGTCATTATTTCCCAAACAATACAGGATAATTGATAATCTTACTCATAACTTTTTTGTATACAGAATATCCAATCAACACAGGAAGACAGAAAACAAATCCATTCTCAACCTGGCTGACTAGGAAATAAAGAAGACAGAGGAGAAGGAAATAAAACAGCGAGTTGGAGCTGGGTATGTTGACACACACTTGTACTCCCAGTGCATGGCAGGCTGAGGCAGAAGGATTGGTGCAAGCTCAAGGCAAGCTTGGGCTACAAAGTGAGTTCAAGGTCAATCTAAACTGCATAATGAAATCCTGTCTCAAAAGAAAGAAAGAAAGAAAGAAAGAAAGAAAGAAAGAAAGAAAGAAAGAAAGAAAGAAGAAAAAAAGAAAAACAAATTATTTGAAGAGACATCGAGGCTTTGGTCTTTCCCACCCCATAAGCATAGGATGTAGGATTTAGCTCAGAGACTCATATGCTTGCCTGGTAAGCACAAGGTTGTGAGTTCGATCCCCAGCCCCCCCCCAAAAAAAAATCTCAAAGCACTTGGGGACTCTAGAAAGACCCTGTTGGGTATATTGGAACCCAAGGACCTCAGAGCTATCGGTCTGAATCCATCACCAAAAGTCTGGGAGAAGCTCAGTACCCGTCCACTTTCAATACAGAAAGGAGTAGGAAAATAAAGGTGGAAGGAGAAAGTGCATAGGTCTGTTAGCTTATTTCTCCATGTCGAACATCCAGAAAATCCTCCATGTCCTGGTAAGAGAGACCGTGAGACCACCGCTGAACCAACAGAGCTTCCTGACTGGAACTTCGGGTTCAAGACCACAGATGCCACTGGTACAGAAGAACCAAGAATAACCCCCAAATGGCCTGTGGGATCTGCCGGATCCCAACAGCTACCACATTTGGCAGGTGAAAGGGGTGACTCTAAAATTATCTGAAAGACTATGCCATTTCCAGCACCGTTCCACCCAACCCCATAAACCTACATAGGATTCAGTGCTTTCCCCCATTCACACACTCCATCTCTGAATAAAGGGGCAAAAGGCAGTGTATAAATCTGCATTTCCTGGGTCAATAGTCAAACAAGATGAATAAAGGCATAAATAAAGCCAGCATCAGAGAAAATAATTATAATTTCTTTGTCTTTTCTTTTTTCTGTTACTCACTTAGGTGACATTTGTGATGGAAAACAGGTCAATATAGAGGATATTGTTTATTTCTTCTTGAGAGTTGTGATATCAACACATTTTTGAACCTGCTATACCAGTTTATAGCTAATATTAGTTTGCTAGGGGTATAGGTGGCTTAAACAACAGAAACTTATGTCACGGTTCTGGAGGCTGGAAGTGCAAGATCAGGGTATTGGCAGTGTTGGTTTCTTCTGAGCCTCCCTCTCTGGCTTGTAAGTGACCCTCCTTTCTGCATCTTCCAGTGGTTTTTCTGCTGTGCTTGTGCCCCTTTCTAGAAAGATACCAGTCACAGTGGGTTAGGTCTTACTTAAGGAACACATTTAACCCTAGGTTTTGAAAGCCCCTATCTCAAATATAACCATACTCTGAGATATTGGTGTCAGCATTTGAATTTGGTAGGGATTGGGCAGATAAGGCAACATAAATCATACCATAGAAATAAATAATCAGAAATTAGAGTATAAATGTTATAATTCTTGGGTTTTTTTCTAGTTCATGATATTATAGCAACAGGATAATTTCAGGATTTAACAACTCTGTCTAAAAAAATTCCCACTTAAACACAGAAAAGAGCATTTTATTCATGATTCTCTGTTATCCTCAGACTGATTATCGCATTTGGCTGGCAGACTTTAAAAAACAAAAGCCCATCTCAGTGTGCACTTAGCATGGGGGGTTTTCTGCAATAACAAATAGCAAGGGCTGTTCGAGGAAGAAGACATGGTTTTGCTGCCACTAGAGGAGAATACAGTTTTTTGTTTGTTTGGTTGGTTTGTTTTGTTTTGTTTTGTTGTTTTTGCTTACGTGTTTCTGTTTTTTGCTTCTTTGATCTCCGTTTTCCCAGATTCTTTGAAGAAGTAACTATCTCCACTGTGTGCACACCAGAAATGTAAAACCAGACTCTGTCCTTCTGTAGCCCAAGTGTTGTCAGGGACCCAGGTTGGTCAGTTAGAGCCTCTTTCTCCTAAGACTTTACATTTGACATGGAAGGAAAGCAGCCTGCGAGGGCTGCCATGTGCTTGTTACGACTCACATTCCTAGAGGCAGCTCTGTTTCTGTTATTTTCTAAGCCTGGTCCTCCACTTCCTTTCTGCCAACTTCCAGTAGATCCTTCTTCTCAAACTAGCCAAAGTTGATTTCTTTGCTTAGATATCAAGACCTGCAAATAATATAACCCTTGGGAAGTAAAGGAAATAGTAACCCTTATTAAGGAAATAGGTACAGCCCAATTTCAAGTATAAACTATGATATTGGTAATTACCATCCCTTAATTAATAACTTTTCATAAGTATTTAGAAATGCAATCACTGCTAAGACATGAACTATAACTTCCTAAGAGACTTAGCCCCAAGGAGTGACATCCAAATAAGGAGATAGCACCTACCAGGAAAATAGTTTCCTTTCTCTAGAAATAGGGAGCCACCTGTGAATTCTGATTACCAGAATTCTGACCATCTCCCATGTTCCGGTTCTAAAAACCCACAAAAATAAGCAAAGAGTGTTTGAGAGAGCTAGTAAATGTGAGATGATTGGAGGCTAAATCAGTAACTACTATCAATCTGTAGATCAACAGCAGGACAGACACATTTGTGTTAGTCAGCTTTGCACTACATTGTTAGTCAGATTTCTGTTGCTGTAACAAATACACCTAAGATAAGGAGAAAAGGTTTATGTATCTCATGGGTCCATGGCTGCTTGGCTACGCTGCTTTGGGCCTGTAGGAGCACCGTATGTCATGGTGAGAGCACAGGGAAAAGGAAGCAACCACTCACCTTCCTGGCAGCCAGGAAGCTGAAAGAAAGAGAGAGAAACCAATGACCTACAATCCCTGGAGCATTGATGGAGGCATAGAATTTTCAAGAAAGACTTCAAAAAGAGGTACACTAAGTTGAGACTACTCTATATGGATAAGAAGAGATATTTCAGAGTACATGCTAGAGCAGAACCATTTTAGTAGCAAAAACATTGAGAAAAACAAGCATACCTACTAGATAAGTCTAATTAGTTTTTGAAAATAAATTGTGCATTAATAGTATACAGAGAAATTGGGAGTTAAATCAGTTGTAGAAGAATTGGAGGTTTCTGAAAAATGAGATTGTAAAAAGTGTGACAGCCGATGATTTAAATCTCCAAGAGGAAAACTGCAGGGAAAATAAACAAGTTCTCAGAATCTAAGTTCTTCACGGTCCAAAGATGAAAAAATACAAAAACCAAAATACAAAACAAGTGTGGCCATGGCTAACAAGAAAAGATTTAAAGCAGATAAAGCTTTCTAAGGATTTGAGATCAGCATCCCACATAGGCCTAAAGAAGAAAGGGGCTTTATCACCAGCATGAAGAAAGCATTAGGGGTAAAAACAGGTTAAGCTTTGGAAAATAAGTTTTGCCTTTGTTGTTTTCTAAAATCTTTTTCAGGTTGAACAATCTTTTTTTTTAATTCCATTTACCACCCAGGAGATCTTTATGATAAACAACCCAGTCTTTCATGCTATTACATGCCTTCAATTTTCCTACATTTTCCCTGTAGAGATACTAAAAATTCCCTGTGGGCTTCAGAATATCTAAAGTACCTTAGTCATGCAATATTCAATTTGAACTGGTATCACTTGTAAGCTTTTATGATTCAAAAATCATATGATACGACATTTTAAAATAGCCTTAAAGAATATCATAGCCTTTCTATAATAATTTGACACAATCACACATCCTAACACCTAAGAAAATGTGCCTGATTTCCAAAAACATTTTTCCCTTAGCAAAACACCTGTTTCAAAGTAGAGCAAAGTTCTTTCCCCCACACACGGAAAGCACAGACTGTCGCTGAGCAATGTGTGCTAGCAAAGTGTTGGTGATTAACACTAAACCAACACCAGATTCCTACCACACTGGGCTGGCCAGGTTTTGCTCAGTTGGGGAGGATCTAGGCTTCAAAACCCTGTCTTCAAAGAATCAGTTTTTTGGTAATCATTTCAAAGTGGGCAAATAAAACTTATGCCAGTACTATAACTAGCGCATGGGTGCCCCATATATAAAGCTCATGATGTGATCATCCCTATGTGAAAAGCAGGAACCAGGTCATGCCCCCAGGGAACACCATTTAGACTATTTTCATCTATGGTGAGTAGTTTTCTCAAAAAATTCCTCCAACTGTAGCTCTCATAATGCTTGCACCAATGTAATCTGGTATGCCTAATGAAAAGATAGTTTCTAGGTTGGCATAGGGCAGAATTCAGAAGCTCAGAACTATAAGCTCAGAACTCCAGGAGGTGAGGATGGAGGAAATCAACTGCTGACATCTTTCTTATGAAATGAAATAATTCACCATCATGCTTGTCAAAGTCAGTGAGCTGTCATGGCAAGGGTTAATGCTTTTCCTCAGTTCTGACTTTGGAGAAACTGCTGATGTTGTTTCTTCACAGGGGATTCTGACACTGTAGATCAAATTTCTCTGAAAAGAAATTTCTAAAAATCTTTTAAGTATGAATGTGTTTTAGCTCGAGGAAGGAGCCAAAACAACCGGAGGTAGCAATTAGCATCAATAAGAAAAGAGTAGTATACTGACAGGGTATTTTTCAATCGTGTTGTATTTCATATAAAAGCACCACTAGGTGCACAGACATCGTGTGCACCTAGCATGCTCCTCAGCCCTAGCTGGTGGGACTAATGCTTTGGAAGGGAAGGCTGGGCAGTGGGAAAGATTATACATTCCTAACTGAATGTGTGGCACACAACTCCCTCATTCACTGTCCCCAGGTGACACAGCTCAGTTTCCTGAAGTGGATTCCCAGAAGAGCTGACCCATCACAATGCAGAGATCCGTGACTTTGTGAAAATATGTAACATGGACCAGCATCTCCTTACTGTTGTTTTCAGGCCAGGAGGAAGATGAGCAAAAAGGGGAAATTATGACAAGAAAGAACCGTGGGCAAACAGAGCGAGATGGAGACAGAGGAGATCACAATGCCTCTGAAAGACAGAGGGTGGTTTTCCGAGATCTGCCTGCATGCCATTCGGTGTCCTTACAGTCCCCGAGATCTCCAAGCACCTACAATAACCCACCTCCCCTTTGAGTTGACCATTCTAGTGGGCTTCCGTTCTTGAAGCCTTGAAAGGAACAGTAGAATTCCTAAGAGAAAGCAATGAATAATTGTGTGAACTTTCATACAAAGCATCAGTAGTAAGGCTCTGTGTCCTTGTGTGATTCCATCAGAAGCCCAGCCTTTTTAAACTAGCTTCTGTATTTTATCAGCATTTTGTTGGATAAGAATGACACAGAGGAGATGGTATTTGGACTCAATCTGTATTGCCTTGACATGGCAAAACATGATCTTTAATCAGTTGAATTTAGGAATAAAAACATTCATTAAATATATTGCATGAGCAGATATCTTTATAGTCCTTAGCCCTTTAATCTTCACAGTGTTATAAGCCTTAGACTCCTGGAGATCAATTGATTTACACAATGATCAAACTTATAAAATGCTCATGTTTATACCATAATCTAGGCATCTACTTCCTAGTTCACAACTATGCCAGCAACTCTTAAAATATGCTATACATACCAATTATACTTACCCAATTATACTTATATCCAATTATACTTATATACAATTATACTAATATACAATTATACTTATGTTATGAATGAAGAAAACCTTGTGAATGCTTAAACATTAGTATATATTAGAAAATAATTTGATTAAAATTTAATTTTATGAATATATGCATACAGTAAATAGGACAGATGACATAGAGAAGTAAAAGTCTTAAAATGACTGAAGTTTGACAAACGGTTCTCATACCAAATTTACATGAAATTATTAACATCTTAAAAATCTGTTCAAAAGTGATCCACTCAGCAGTCATATCAAGTTGAAGATTTGTATGTAAATTAGATATTTTTAGGAAAAATAAAATCCTATCTTTGTACTATATTGAACCTATAGTATGCAAGAGACATTGTCATTTTTCTATGATTGTCTTGTTGTGGTTTGCATGTAAAATGTCCCACTAAAAGCTCATGTGTTCAGAGGATGAGACTTTGGAAGGCAAAGGGATCATGAGAGCTCTAATTTAATCAGTGAATTAATCCATTGATGAATTCATAATTTGATGGCACTATTGAGAAGTGATGGAAAAGGAAGGGGTACCCAGTCAAAAGGAATGGATGAAGGAGACATGACTTTGGGAACTCTATCTGGTCCCTAGCCTTCTTCCCTGGCTCTTTCTCTGCTTCTGGCTACCATGAGTAAGCAACTTCCCACTGCCACACCCTTCCGCCATGTTTCTGCCCCATGACAGAGTCTAAAAGCAATGGAGCCCGCTAGCTATGCACTAAAACCTCTGAAGCAAAAATAAACCAAAACACACTTTTCTCTTTGCAATCACTTTTCTCAGGTATTTATTCACAGTGATGAAAAGCAGAGTAGCATACCAGTCACTGATATTCAAGATATTAAAGTACAAAAATATAAATTGTTTTCTATATCCACTACATGTGAATTAGAATTGCTGAGTAACAATATAGGTAAATAATGCTTTAAAAATGCTACAAATATTTAAATACTTAACAGTTTTGTACATTGTGAGAAAATTTTTCAGGTAGTCAGTAAAACAATACAGGATGATGTTATAAAAATAATCAAAGGACTTCAAACCCTGAAAAATCTAATAATCTTTTTGTGATGTACTAGGTAGGCATCATACACACATAGTGAGATGGACCCAAGAGACTAAACTGACCACGAAATCAAAACTGCACATGACCAGACTCTGAGTGTAAATGCAACAATAGCCACTGCCAAAGAGAAAAATCACCCTCAAGTCTGAAGTTCTTGCAGGGATGTAAATGTGCCACTGAGAGGATTTCTAATACTGAACAAAAGCCCAAGTGCTTCAACATTTATAGGAGTGGATTAGGAAGGAGTCCAAGCTCCCGCTGTCCTAGCTTGCTTCTCTACTAACTAGGGGATTTGGGTAAAGTCTTGCACGACTATAACCTCTATTTCTTCACTCCAAAAATGTGATAAAAATATCACATGCTTGTAACCCCACAAAAAAAAGAGAAAATTACCAATTTAGTTGGAAAGATTACTATAAAGATTCATCATACAAGGTACCTATTAAACAATATTATACTTAGAAAAATAGGTACTAAATACAAGCTTAAGTCTTTATAATAAGACATGCCTCGTTTATATTTTCCTATACTTAAGACTGCAACTATATAGCAAATTTTGTTATTTTGCTTTAAGAACAACAGCTATTCTGGCCTACAAAAGAGTATTTAAAACTTGAAGCCTGGAAACATGTTTACAAAGGGATATGAGAAAAATTTTTTATTAAAGAAAGACGACACCCCACAGGAAAAATCACAGCAGATTAAATGGCTCATACAATGAGATGGGCCAACTTAAACAACAAACCCATAAAAACCTGTTTTTCTTAAAATTCTATAAGGAGTGTGTTTATCTGTCACCACACGGATGCCACGAGGCTGGTGAGACATCCTAAGTGGGGAAACAATGTCCTCTGTATCTGTCCGGCCAAGAGCACTGCTGGTTTGAGAATGTTGTCTCTTTCTTTCTCTGCCAATTTGGATCTTACTGAGTCAGAAAGGCCTATGGCATCATTCTGTTTTCAAGGCCTCATGGAGTTTGTTTTGTGCGGTGAAATCACTGGAGGAATAGCTTTCACCAACAGGCATCCAGAGTGAGTCAGCTGCGTGGTTCTACATACTCATGAGACGCTTATTTTTTGTTTACTTCAGAAATATTTCTGTATTCACTGACAAATTCACTTCTCTTTTACCAAGACACACTTCGTCCTTGAAAGTCACTTGATACTCTTTGCCTCGGTTCCATGTCAAGTCCGGCGATCATTTCCCAAAGCCACTTCTCATCCAGACGACCTACAGAGGTTGTTTCAAGCGCTGGGATTCTAAATTGCCTTTTATTCCTCTGTAATATACTTCTGCTCAAATATCTGGCAGAAAGGTTGCTTATTGTACCCTCTAGTGGTGATTGTGACGTTCGTTTTAAAAATAAATATTTCTTCAGCCTTTTACTGTGACTTCAATGCACAATATGAAAGAATGTTGTCAATCTTTAAGGAAATACAAATGATGTCATGATGTTTACACACACATTAAAGTTGTTTCATAGGAAGTTGTCTCATTTCCTTATTTTATTAACCTAAATTTAGTTCTAGTCTTTTAAAATGCCTAGTTCTTCCTTTCAGTTTGAAGTAGTGTCAATAGTTAGTTTTAGTTTTTCCTATTACAGGAAGAAGTATAAATAGCATTCTACATGTCCCAAAATATCACGTATATTGGAGTTTAGAGGACCTTTTCATTCCCATTCACTCATGAATATGTCTCATTTTCTAAGAATTCAAAAAAAATTGAAATAAAGAAGCCACATATGAAATTTCTGACTCCACAAGCACTAAGAATTTAGTCATGTAATTTCCCATCTGGTGTCCTCCTATTTCACCCTTCCTTTCCCTGCCTTCCCGACTCTCCATTTTGGGTCGGGGAGATCTTTCAACTGGGAGAAACCTCATGCTTTGGAAGAGCTGGGGCCAAGAGGATTGCTATCACTTTATCTAAATTCTTCTCAGGTAGAAATTTAATTAGATATTTTTGTTCTAAAATTCTTGCTCCAAATTCTAACAAGCTAGTTTGTAGATAGGGTTAGAATAAAAGCAAGTAACAAAAACAAAAGAGATAATCAAGCAGAACAGGTGGTTCTCAGCAAAAACTTGAAATTAAGATTTGTTTTCAACTGGAAATAATCAGAGGTAACTGTTAATTAAAATGACTTTGATAAATAGATAAAAATGCCTCATGCATGGATACCAAGACTGTATTGTAAAGTGTCAATTTTCCTAAATTTGTCTGTAATCAGTGGCATGATGCTGGAATTTTAATAAACTTTAACAATTGCTTTTAAAGTTTATCTGAAACAATAAGCAAATGAGAAAAGTCAAAAACAACAAAATTTTAATAAGGGTCATAGAGGGGAGAACTAGATTTAATATGTGTAAAAGGTGATGTGAAGTCAATTAAATAAAATAGTATGTTATCATCTTAGTAAAAGAGAGGTGTCTCAATGGAACAGAAAAAACAAACAGAAACATAGTATTTTGGTAAAAGCTAGTATTGGCCTTTTGAATTGATAAGTTTGTAAAAAGGAATTAAAATAATTGCTTAAACATTTGGAGAAAAAGTACAATGTGATACTCCTCACCAAAATCTGTTTCAGAGCCATGAACTAAACTTTCAAACATAATTAAGTACTAAAAATAAACAAGAATGAATATTTTAATAAATGTTGAAGTGAGAAAAACATTCATGAGCAGAACATGAAACCTAGAGGCCATAAAGTATTTATAAATATAACACTCCACAGATGTAAATTTTGAAATTTCTTGGAAAGGTCTTTTATGATTATGGCCAGAGGATTAAAACTAAAAAAAAGAAAAAAAAATAGCCATAACATTTGTAAAGACAAAGTGTTAATATTCTAATTTACAAATGCCTCTTTTTAGTTATGAGCAAAAAGACAATACAACAGGAAAAAACTGGCTGAGACCATAAACAGGCAAATCACAGGAGAACAAATATAAATGAGAATAAAACAATGGAAAGAAGCTCCATCTCAGCAAAGGTGAAACACAAACCTAAACAGATGCACAAGCCTTGGCCAACTGAAAACTTTTGCTGGTTGTCTTGGCAAAGTTCAAAATGACTGATGATGCAAGATTTATCAGCGAATGTTAAAGCAGAAGTTTTTGGTAGAAATTTAAATTAACACACTCTTTTCTGGAGGTAAATTTAGCAACATTCACTCAGTAATTCAGCTTCTATGCTTTTGGGCCTTTGTCCTACAAAAACACTCTACCTGAATGTGCATGGATAGATATATAAAGCTATTTTACATTATTAAAAATGACCCAAATGCCACCATGAAAAATACCATGGCAGTCCCTAAAGATATTAAACACAAAATGATCATAAAATCTAGTAATTCAACTTATGGGTACACAGCTGAAAGAACTGCAAGTAGGAACTCAGACAGATCTGTTCATAGCAGGATCCCTCACAATTACCAAGTTGTTTTCTGTTGTTGTTGCTTCTGCTTTGTTTTTTTTTTTTTTTGCCATCTTTTGCTTTTTATTGACAAAGGAGTGATGGAATAAAGTGTGGCACATACGTACAATATACTGATAAACTCTAGAAAAAGAAGGAAATTCTGATAACATGCTACAATACCAGTGAACTTTGAAGACATCTTATATGACTGCTAAATAAGCCAGTCACAAAAGTGTATTATAAATCCTTTTATTCAAGGTACCTAGAGTAGGCGAATTCATAGAGATGGAAAGGGTTTTAAGAGCTGGCATGAAAGAGAAATGACAAATTAGGTTTAATGGGTACAAAATTCGAATCACAGAAGCAAAAAGCTCTGAAGACAAATGATTTCGTGCAACAATAAGAAAGCACTTAATATGCAGAGCTGTAACCTAAAAAGTGTTGAAATTGTAAATTTTCTTACATATATTTAACAACCATTTAAAAAGTATTGCCTGGCAAATGTTATGATGCTCATTGCATTGACATCATGTGTTAAAGCATTTTTGAAATAGTTTTTTACAATATTTTTAAGTGACCAAAATGTTCAGCAACAAATTACAACCCATGACCATTACATGCAATAACATACAACTGTTAAAAAGAATGAAGTAGACATGTACTTATATGGAATAAAGTTCAAGATATCTTGCCAAGTATAGAAAGAAATCAAGAAGTATGGTTGTTACATATTTATTTTTATAAAAATTATATCAAGAGAATGTTGCCATCAAGTGAAGATGACGGAAAAAGTGTCATTGTGATGTTCTTCCTGAGATCCATGAGCCAGATTGCACGTAAAAGTTGGATTTTCTAGTAAGAGACAAACATTCTCTACTGCCAATCATATACTCTCTGGGACAAAAAATAAGGGTTTAGTGAACAGGAATTAGACTAAGATAAGAGTAATATTTTCTCATTCTCTGAGTTTAACACTCGATAATGATGAGAGTCCTGACCTGTGCCTGACCACATGGGGGCAGGCTGATGACAAACCAGGAGGGTGGTTGGTCCATAGGGTACGGCAGTGGGCAGACTGGATTTAAATTACACAATTTATTTTTCATGGATGGACTTGATCCTTCCATTATCCCCTGTTCTTCTGCAAAGAAAAATCACAGGGCAGCCTGTCTGCCCTTGTGGGCAGCGGTCACTGGAGCAGAGATTATGAGTGTTAGCACCAGAACAAGGAGGAACACTTGGACAAGAATTGAGGATCAAAGAGGATAACGATAAGCCTGTGGCCTTGAGCATGTCAGGCACCAGAAAGCCATTAGGATCATCTGAGGGACAATGTTGGTAGGAGATTCCACATTAATTATGAGAGAAGAATGAGGAAGGATCTCACCATTATGGTTTGAATTAGAGTAATCATAACCCCAGTATTACTTAGGAGTTTTCTGGCTCCTGCTGATGAAAATGGCTCATCTACCCTCAAGTCCATGTCCTTACAGTCCAAATCCTTGCCAGGCACGTAGTAAATTCAGGGGCAAAAGACAATCTCACTCCTGCCAAGCATCCTGTACATACAATAGTCTTTATTAAACTACTGGGGCTTAGGCAAAAGGGGCACCACCTGCTTCAGAATAAATGTCATCGTGACCCAGGGACTGATTCTAGACTCCAAACACTTCTTGGCCACCCCAGTGCTGTGAACGCTTCACTACCCCATGCAGCACCCTGGCTCACAGCCTCTTTGGTTTCTTCTTCCCTCCTCTCATCTATTCCTTCCTCAATGTTCCTTCTCTGCTGTTCTCAGTCTCTTAGTGGAAGAAAGTGAAGGGAAGACTTCTCCTTTCATGCTTAGCAATTCTCTCCTAGCCTTTGAGCATGAGGTATCAACCAATAGTTTAGCCAATACCTCTGAAGTTTCTCCTTTTTAAATTTAATTTAATTTTAAAGAGAATAAAACCAAATAGTATAAAATAAAACAGAAAAAAGTCAATCAAAACAAAACAGTGAAAATGATACAGGACTTCAAAACAAGGTAATAGAAAATCAAAGATGGCTATCATAATGCCTTTTGTTATCTTCAAAGCAGGTTCCCCTACCATTAGACCTAATAAAATCAGACAAAACAGAACAAAATAAAACCAATCAAAACAAAACAATGAAAACGATGCAGGATTTAAAAACAAGATAATAGGAAATCAATAATGGCTACCGTAATGTATCTTGCTATCTTTGAAATAGCTGCCCATGCCATCAGATATAATAAAATCAAACAAAACAAAACAGAATAAAATCAAGCCAAACAAAGAAAATGATACAGGACTTCAAAACAAGATAATAGAGAATTAACAATGTCTACCACCTTCAGAAGAAAATCCCCCATGGTTGCTATACTGCATATTGTTTTCTTCTAAACAGATGCTCAGACTAGTGGCTTTAGGCCTGCAAAGTCAATCAAATACTAAACACTGCAAGCATTAAACTGTGTTTTTTTAACTTCAGTAGCTATCATCTCAGCCTGTGTTTCTCCAGATCAGCTGGTTTCTTGGGGCAAGGAGGCTTGACTCTCCTTATCTCCCTACCCATGCACCAGCTGGCTCACAAGAAGAGGCTGGTTTCTTGTTTCTCCACTTGGCAGCCCACACTGAACTTTCACCTTTTTAACTCAGTCTGACTAGGTTGTTTTTCTAAACAAAAACTATCCTTAATCTATAATAAATTTTCAGGTCAGCAATTATGAAAACAAACAAATTCCTACTTTGATATCTAATATAAATGACAAATGATAGAAATAGATAACTGTCCCCCACAAAGGACGGGAGATGATTTTCTAAACTGTTAACAATGAATTAACCTAAAGGAGTTGATCATAGATTGCTTCCCTTTTCTTCACTGGGTATTTTTTTTTTTTTTTTTTTTTTTGGTACTGGGGATCGAATTCACGCTTGCCAGGCAGGCGCTTAAGCCACTCAGCTAAATCCCCGGCCCCACTGGGTATTTTCAGTTAATTTTACTCTTCCTTTCCTCTCCCTTTGGTAATGGGGATTGAACATAGGAGCCTTCACATTAAGCTGTACCCTCAAACTCCTCCCTCCGTTATTGCTAGGGTTTCACTAAATCACAAAGTTGGGTTGAACTTATGAGCTTTCTGCTTTAGCCTCCCAAGGTTCTGGGATTAGAGGGATATGTCGCCATAGCCAGCTGATATTTTAATTTTTTTCAAGAAGCACATACCATATTTCACCAAACTACCAAGGCTAGACAGGGTTGCTGCCCTTCTGGCAATCACTGAGCAGTGCACACAGCCCTGACCGCTCGCCGTGGGGACATGGCTGGTTAGCATGGCTTGCCCACGGCCATCTGAAGAACTTATCTCTAATTGCTTTCTGTAATTATTAATCTCACATTATATTGTTTTAAAACATTTTCTGAGTGGCAATAGACCTACTTTGTCCTTAGCCAAGAGTTCCTGGCTTTAATGTGTCTCCCTAATGGATCCAGTCTCTTAAAACTGGCATTTGATTTTCCCTTTGTCTGGTTTTAACTGAAGTATCTAAATACTTGCCCTAAAGCTACAATACCAAAGAGCCAGGTATAACATTAGGCATACTTTCTTGCTTATCCTGGAAAAACAAAAAAAGTAGGATTTCCAATTCTTCCAGCATTTTCCTCCTACATTTGCAATTTAAATTATTTTAATATATGTGTGAAATAAGACAAGTTGATAGCTAGCTAGAGCAATACCAAGTAATTGGAAAATCTATTACCTTTTATCTCTTGGTTAA
Organism: Dolichotis patagonum; assembly: GCA_004027295.1. Taxonomy (NCBI): domain Eukaryota; kingdom Metazoa; phylum Chordata; class Mammalia; order Rodentia; family Caviidae; genus Dolichotis; species Dolichotis patagonum. Next base: position 20,013 of record PVJX010011069.1, on the reverse strand, counting down.
AAAGAGGAAGTAGGTCAGTTCCTTATTAATATTATTAGCAAATACTATTTATAGCATGGTATAATTCCTAGGGAAAGACATCCTAATTTTGACTTTCAAGCAGGAAGCAATCACTAACTTGTTCTTAAATTTATTAAGAATGTAGCAGGCCAGTTTTTACAGATGGAAGAGTTGGTCCTTGACGCCTTACCAAAACAACAACAAAACAACTAAGCTACTAAGATATTCCCACTCCTCCTGTTATTCACCTGCTAGAAGTTTGTCACAGGTGCATACTTCAGCCACGTACCATAGGTGGATATGGCGGAGAGAGAAACAAACCTGAGAATAAAATGTTGATGACCCAAAGTCATTCATGTCTTTATTTATAGGCCCTTCTCCGTATATTTTGATCACAACTATAAAACTAAAATTCTAGTAGATCTCTCTTCATTTGAGTTTTCTGGTGAGGAGGTTGAAATTGCCCAACCACTAAATTGAAGGTTTCTGGAATAAATCATAAGATATTTATAAACATCATTTCAAAGGCAAGGAAATGATGTTTGTGAATTTGGCTTGTTACTAAACTGAGAAGTTTGTCTGGGAGGCATCAAGAGCTCCCCGCAGCCTCAACACTTGCGTGCATCCAAATAAATGACTATATGGACGTAAAATACAGAAGCAAATATTTCTCAGGAAGAACTGCAATTTGCTGCTGTCCAAGTCCTTCGAACACTGGATGAAAATACTTCCAAAACCTTACTTCTCTGGTTTCCTTCTAAATGACTTGAAAGAGTGGCGATGTCATCCTTTGATGTTTAGAAAGGAAAAAAAACCATATTTCAACTAGAAAGTCTAGGAAATATTAAAACACTTCAAACTGGAAATTTCCACATTTGAAAACACACCAGAAGCCACTGGGACAAACGGGCCCTCGAACTCTGCTCTATTTCTAGTTTCGTCTTCTTTCTAAAGCCTTGTTAATTGACACACCTACTTCTGGAAGGATGCTGGCCAGAGATTCAAGGTACTTGATTTCCTTAGTAGTGCTGCATGCGGAACTTCACCACAAAGTCAGAGAGATCAAGGCACTGCCCTGTGAGGAACATATGTTCCCCCCGAAAGTCAGATATCTAATCTGCAGGACCGACCTTTGTGCCTATTTTCCTCTGGACTCCAGAGAATCACTTTGAGTCTTTAGTCTGCAGACTAAAACCAAAACAAACAAACAAACAAAAATTTAGAGCTTGAGACCCTGAATAGTCTTCACAAACAACAAGAACTCAGCTCTGAATTATAATTTCATCTCTAATTCTTTGTTTGCCATTTACACATTTAATGCCTCTTCAAATTCTGCAATCTTATAAATGCATGAATGATATTGGTGACTTGAATGATGTGTCTACATGGGGAGAGAGAACGTGAATAAACTAATCCATTCCTCATCCCAGTTATTCTTGTTCCCAGTTATTGCTGATCATGGCTTCCGTTAACTTGAACTCTTACATTATATATATATTTTAGGGGTTCGAGTCCTTTTTATTTTGACATAGTTTTCTCTAAGTTTCCCAGGCTGGCTACAAACTTGATGTCCTCTTTCCTCAGCCTTTCAAGTAACTGGAATTATGGACATGTATAATTGCACCTAGATTTGAGTCTTTTGGGAGCTGGGGATATAGCTCAATGGCACAGAGCCTGCCTGGCAAGCTTGAGGTCCTGAGTTCAATCACATATACTGAAATATTTCTAGACTACTTATTTCCTTTGGCTAGTTAAATATACTACTACCTATTCGCATATTATTTTAGTTTATAAGAGTCAGAAATATTTTCTCTATGATCCCCCCTCCCCCACACCTTTCTCCTATCTTTTCAAGCCATTGTCAGGTCACATTAGAAGTTTGATTTTCTTCTCTAATCTTTATCAAGGCAATGAAGTTTCTTCAGATTTACTTTCTGAAGCAGTCTCAGGATTCATACTACCATATTTTGCACATTTTATAAAATGTTCATCTAGTTCGGTCAAAAATGAAATGAACACCTCAGGTTACATGAAAAAAAATGCTTAATGGTAAGACAGAACCTTTGCATGGAAGAATTTGCAAGAATGACTCATAAGTTTCTTTTTCATTAAATCTAGTTCTTTCTCCCACATCCACCCCTTCACTATCTTCCAAGGCTGTCACAGAGAGCTTACATTTTGCACACATATTTTTGATACTATTGTGTTACAAAAACACTGCAATGAGTATAGTTCTTGTCTTTCTTGATGAAGTGAGTTTTCTCCAAAGTACAAAGTAGAATTAAGTTTGCTTTGGAAAATTGTGTCCTTTCATCCCCAAACCCAATATAATATGCTGAAGTCCTAATTCCTTGTGCCGAAGAATGGTTCTTTATGAGGTGCTAGCCTATGTGGAGAAAAATCAAAAGGAGGTCATTAGACAGACTTTCATCCAATATAACTGACGTCCTTAAAAAATAAAAGGGAACTTTGAACACGGAGACACACATAAAGGAATAGTGATGAAATGACACACAAGGAGAAGACAACTTCCTGTAAGCCAAGGACAAAGGCTTGGGACACTTCCTCCCCTTAGCCCTCTCAGAAGGATTCAGTCTGGCTGCCATATTGATTTGACTTCTGGCTCCCACATCTTCAATGCAGCCATTTTCTGTTGTGAAAGCCATGCATGTGGCTCCAGATCCTTTGTCTCACCAGCCCTACCAAACTAGTACAGAGACTGCTTGTGTATTATTGTTTCCTCTTTACCTTTACATTCTAAGGTGTTCACTGTTGGGGACCATGAGTTATAAATGGAGTCTAGGAAATGTGTTCTTGTCCTGCCTTGGGCCAGATTGGAACGTGAAAAGTCTAGTCTTTTCTGATCATGGCTGGAAGCCCTAAAGCTAATGACTGCTGTGGAGCTCACTGGGCAAGATAAAACCCGGGGAAGACACCTGGGGAAACTACAGTTTCCTTATTGCCTCCCCTGTCTTATCATTGCCCTTGTTCTTGTCCTTGCCCTTGGAAGAATTCTTTAATCTTCCTAACTCACCCTTCCCATGGTGTCACCACTACTGTTTCCGGAAACACCCACGGCCCTTCACTCATTGTCCTTGACTGGATGTAATGAATAAATACCAAGCTCTGGGGGGCTCATGCCTTTTGTTCCTAGAGAACAACTGGTAATTCCAGATCCTTGCTATGTTCCCTTCTGTTTTTGTCTCTTGCTTTTCTCTTCTTCCTGAGCACACCATGACACTTGACAGGAGACTGGGAACTCACTGCAGGGATCCCCAACAACTGGCATGGCGGGAAGGGTTCCCAATAGCTCATCATGAAGACAGCCTTCTTTCCTGTCTTCATGAAGGCTGGTTTGTGGAATAGCAACTCTCTTAGAAGCAGATCACAGTGCTTGTGGTCTGGCACCCAGGATGTGAACTTGGGTTTTTGATGTGGCAAACTCAAGATCACCTCTTCTAGAAGACAATCGGGACAACAGTTATCTTTCAGAGAGCTTTTCCAGTGTAGTAACTCTTTTAGAGACATCACCTGTCACAAAAACTCCAGCACACAGCTACAAATATTATCCCCACTTTACAGGTGAAAAATTGTGAAACAGAAAGATTAAGTAACTTCTTCAAAGTCACGTAGTATTTGAACTCACATTGAAACCAAGTAGTTTAACTGCAGAAACAGAGTGTCTTTGTAGAAAACAAATAAGCAGGGCCCTGACTAAAATACATACACACACACAGACACACACACATTTATGAAAGCATAAAGAAAAAGAACAAACTAGTGAAATGACTAAATAAGTTATGGTTTACTCATTCATCAAATGTAGCATAAAAACAAAATAAATAAACATATAACAAATAATATAAGAAATAATTAAAACAATGACTTCAAATATATATGATGATACAGGAAAACATTCACAATCTGTTGTTAAATGACATAATATATAGGAGCTATCTATGTAATTAAAAACTTACTTTTGCAAATAAAAATTAGAAATTAGAAGGTCAGTGTTTCTAGTGACTGGATAAAGGGTCATTTTAATTTTTTCTTTATGCTTCTATTTCCATTTTTATAGCTAATTACATTTTAAATCCAAAAATTAAGGCATGCTAAAGTATAAAAGTTCCCAAAATGAATCTCTCCTGATTTCTAGCATTGAACACAAGGGAGGAGGTGGCCTCCATTCTGATCTTTGTCTGCATTAGACTTCTTAGTTTTCATTATGCAAAAAACATCAATTCTAGCAGTGGCTCAGCTGACTCTGATAGACGTGTCCTTCATCAGCATCATAGATTATCTATACTCAGCATCTCTCCAGAGAGCATAACCTTGAACTCAGCTGCTCAAAAACAGTTAAAGAGCTGACGTTAAAAGAAAAAAGTCAGGTAAAGCTCCCAGATGACCATGTAGTCTTTTGGGATCTGACGTTTTACCCAGGTCTCACAGCTGTACCCCACAACCACACGGTTGGCTCCTTATAGAACTGCTTTCCTAAGCCGAATTTGCCCATGAAACCATCAGCTTGCCCCGAGGGACCTCGGAGGAAACAGCCCCATGAAACCCACTGCTGTGCTTTATGTGTGGGAGCTACAGAAACAGTTCTCCTCCTCACCACACTATGGGCGGTGATTCTTCTAGATGAGGAGTTTATTTGTATGCATGGATAATGTAATTTATACTGCCCATTCATAAACTGTAGCTCACATAACCCCTTCTGTTCTAGCTGCTGTAAGGCTCTAGGCCAATCATGTTGTATGCTTCTACCAAATACCCAGGTGTGTGATGTGCCAGTCCTTGATTTTCTCCTGGTCCTGACTCCCCCCAACATACACACACCTCCATTTCCCATTTTATATGTTCCTTCAAAGTCACCCAGAACAAGAAGGCAGGGGAATTAAAAACACAATAAAGAGAGAGAAGAGAGAGAAGGGGAAGGAGGAGTTCTATTGCTCCATCTGCTTTTCTAGAACAATCTACAGTAACTCAAAAAAACTGACATAAGGAAAACATAATGGATCAAAGTCCCCCCCCCCCCGCTTGTTTCCAAGAAGAACTGACAGAATCCAAGTCCTAGGTGCACATAGCTCTGACAGAATCCACTCTGGTAAGAGCAATCACCTAAAATAAACTTTTCCCAGGGAACAGGCCAGCTGCATGGGGGCCAAATAGTCAACAGGGAGGAGGAGCTTGTGTCTGTGTTTCTCTGCAATCTTTCAAGCTCACATTCTGCACTGCATCACACTCCATCGACAGATTTTTAGTTTCAGAAAAATGAGGGCAAAGCTAAATCCCACAACACAGGAGCACGGGCTCCGCCTGTCCCCTGGCAGGGAGGTCTTGTGGTTAGGACCACTCTGTTCAAGCCTACCAAGAAATTCACACACAGCTTTTGGAACCTACCCTGTTTATACCTAAGAAGGTTTCTGTGGGTCTCTCCCCCTCCTGTTCCTTGTCCTCACAGGATTTCCAGCATCTGTTGTTTTTTCCATTCAGTACCAGACTTCAGTGTCTCCGCTCAGCTCAGCATTTGCTCCCTCTCTTTCCTGTCAACAGCAGTGTGGCCGTCTTAACTTTCTCTCCAGAGCCATCTGCCTCCTTCAGGTGCTGAGTCATTGAAGGCACCAACAGACTTCCGGTGGGCAGCAGCAGCCCCTGAGCAAACACAGTCCATTGCCAGGACTTGAAAGGGTACTTCTAAAAGGGAGCAAATGCAGGGGCTCTAGAAAGCGGGTGAGAAGTTCAGGCAGGGTGCAAGATACAGAGTACACAGAAAATCAAATTTCATAAATGAGAGTGGCGTGCATGGAAAGTTCCTTGTTCAGCAATGAGGAGATAGTCCATTGGCCTCTGGCAAACTTGCTAAGTTCTCAGCCTTGCTTGTCTAATGGTGTCCACCTTCAGGTTTTCTACAGTTAAGTGGGAAGCTGACCTCACCTTCTACTTTAATAGAAGGATACTGAGACACAAATGCATGAAGTTCTAAGCTTTTGAGTGCCTTGATTTGGCTATTGATCTTTAAATATCTACTGCTTCGAAACCAAAGCCTGGCTACATTTAAACTTTCCATTTAGTATTTCCCAAAAGCCACTGAATTAAGGTCAGTTCTATGGAAAAGAATGAAACAGAGCACATTGTACAGGAAAAGCTTGATACTGACTTTTAAAATGAGTCTTGGTAAGAACTTCTTATGAATCAGTAGTATCACAAAATTTAAAATGTTTGAAAATGGGTGTTGACCCTGTAAACCTGGAGAGATTTCCAATAAAATAACATACATGTATGGTATTAAAACAGGATCCTCCTCAAATCTATCCCATATACCAATCATCACACTAGCTATCATTCAAATGGTGTAGGCTCATTATAAATATGACATGTTATTCATCTTGGCAAGGGCCATATGAGGCAGATTATAATTATTTCACATTTCAAATAAGAAAACTGAGGCTTACGGAAATTAGGTAATTTATCTAAAATCACACTACAGTAAGAAGCAGAGGTCTGGCTTTTCTGAACAAAAAGCCACTCTATTTACTTTATTCAGTATACGGAATTTTCTCTAACTTCCTGCTTCTGGCTGTCATATAGAAAAGGCATACGATTGAGAATCATATTCACTACCATACCAGTCACTCAGGTTCTCAAGTATCTGAACCTTAAATTTTCCTGAACTCTAAAATTAGGGTAACCATGGCTACCTACTGTGTTAGGGCATTCCATGAGATAACACATGTAAAGCATGCATGCTTATATGACCATGAGTCATTCTTTACTTGTATTGACATGGACTGATACTTTTTTATTTGTATTATGGTTCTTCCAGTTATATTGCAAATTCTATGGGTCATACTTCTTTTGTATTCTTTGTGTCTGTTAAATACTATTGAGTACAAGTTTGGGAGACCAGACTGATACTAGTTTAAACAAGAAGGAAATCGATCACCTCCCCTAGCAAGATGCCCGCAGCAGGCCTGAGGGGTGGTTGATTCTTCAATGAGTAATGTCATTAAGGATTTAAATTATTTCTCTCTGCTCCAATATCTACAAGATCAGCTTCCCTAAGCGGTGTTTCCTCCATGGAAGAAAGGGTAGCCTAAAGTAATCAGGCACATCGCTCTCATGTCTGAGGGAGAAAGGCTGCCTCCCTGTGGTCTTAAGAACAAGAAAGCTTATTTCTCACATTCTCTCATATCCATTCTCTCCTTGAGTCTCCTTGACCCAAGCTGACTTCGGTTTGCCTACCCTGAACCATACATTAGTAAAAAGAGTTGGAATTTAAGAACTCATTTGATTAATCATCTGAAGGGAAGCTGAATTTGTCCACTGTCCACCTAAATTCTTTATACTCCGGGTGTAAATTGTGACACACACTTTAATCCCAGCTTCGCAGGAGCCTGAGGCAGGAGGTTAGCAAATTGTCCGCTGGCTTGCGTGATACAGGAAGCGCTTGTCTAAAAAAGAAAAAGAAAAAAGAAAGGAAAAGGAAAAAAGAAAACATATATTTTAAGGCTAAATTACTGCTCCTGAATGGGTGAATGAATTACAAGCTTATTTATGACTACAAGAGGGAATTCTAGTAACATCCAGAAAATGGACAGTGCATTAGCACAGAAATAAAGCATGTCTGTCTGATCGCAGGGCCCACTATGCCCGGCACCCTCTGATTATGCAGAAAAAGCCATTAAGAGTTCCCCTCTCACACGCTTTTCCTTAGACCAATCCTGTTGCAAAACTAATTAACTGAAATGCATAAACACACTTCTCAAGCACAGATGACAGGAAGGTGGGGACAAACAGCCTTTCACACACCCTCTACAGCCCTTCACCAAAGGAAGATTTAAGCGGTGTGTATTCACTACATTAAAGAGCACTGAACTGCATAAGCGTTAATCTCTATTCGGCTGCCTTTTGATCCTCCTAACGCTAGAGAAACACAAGCATGTTTACTGCTCTGAGCCTTTAACACTGTAGAATTTGTTAATCTCCTTTTAACAAAGACAGAATCTCAGGCTTAGAGCTTCAGCAGGCCTCTACCTAGACTTTTGGAGTGTTTTTTTTCTTTCGATAATTTTTGTAGTTATCTTGTATTCGTAATAACAATATTGGTCTTCCCATATGAGGCAGTGATGCAAAATTCCCTTTGAAAATAAATCTATGTGAAAAGAAAGCTAATTAAAATAATAAAGTGGGAGAGGAGATTGTGCATAGATACGTTAAAGTTATAACGGTCATATGTAGAAATCTGTGCACCTGGAAAAAATATGAAAGCCTTATGAGGAGACTAAGGTTTGAAAAACATTAACTTGGGGTTATTAAAAGAGGACGGCAGATGTTTAATTCCAGAGGAAAGGAACCGCCAGAGGGCAATTATCCCAGCAGCCGCAAGAGGGCAGCCTGTCAGTAACTATAAAGACGGCTGGAAGCCACATCTGTTCCTGATTAGACACCGTTCTCAGGGTGTGGTCTGCAGACCGCAGGATCCGCGCCGCTGGGGAGCTTGTTAGAAAGCCAGTCTCTGGCCCCACCCCAGGCCACTCGATCAGAATCTACCTCCTAACAAGATCCTCTAAGTAATTCTCATGTACAGTGAAGCTTGGGAAATACTGGGCTAGGTTCAGAGCTTTGGGGTCCTTTTCGGCAGGTCTGCCCTCTTTGGGAGCAGGCATGTAATTCCGAAGAAGTGCGCCTGACCACGGATTCCACAGCCACACGGCTTGTATTTGAATCCCACTTCTTTCCTAACAGCACAACTTGGGCAACGAACTGAATTTTCAACACTTGGAATATTGTTTTTGATAAATAGATGTTCAGTCAATGAATGGATAAACAAACCAATCAGTGTGTGTCAAGAAACCACATTTCCTGATTTAGAGTTTCTATCTCTCTGCCATCATTTATACTAGGGAATTAATGAAAAGTAAGACTCGATTTATGTCTTTTTGGCATCAATTTCTTTAAGTGTGCTTGGAATACCAGGAGGGTAAGTACATTCTCGCACACATGTGAGGCCATTCCTATCATGTTCGGTGAGTTTCCCCATATTTTGTTGCCTGCTTCTGCTAAGATAAAGCCCAGAGTGTGCAAAGTGTGTAAGGTAGAGACAGGCAGTCTAAGCAAGAGAGATTCTACATCCTTATCGTTTCATCAGCTTCAGATATCTAGGACTCAAGGAAGTCAAGGTAAAAGAATAAAACAATTGTGTTTCTTGGCTTAAAAAAATCAGTAGGTCATTCCATCCATTAAACGTGACCTGTATACTTGGAGGTGTGGCATTAACACCCCTTCCCCCCCAAGAAATGCTCCAGTATTTTCCCTTTTAATAGGTACAAGGACAGGAGATTGAAAAAGCACTGGAATGCTCCAAAAACGCTAAAGCTATGAGGCCTCCTGCCCCTATAAACTTTGTATATTTCCCAATTATTCACCACTTCAAATTGATTTATAGTTGAGTAAGTTCACCATTATTTCTGGTGCCAGAATGTACTGAGAGGAAAAAAAGGAATCTAATTCATCCAGTGACTCTCCCAAGCTCCACCCTTGAAATGTTACAGGATAACGGATTAGTAACTCTGGAAGGCCACACTGGAGGGAAAAGGAGGTTATCATTACCCAGCCATAAAACCAATTCAATGCTTCCCTATCACTCAAATCTAGATAGTGAGATAACCCTTCCTCCTTTCTAGAGTCACTGTTTGTGATTTTTCTTTTCTCATCAGTGTTTTCTGAGGTACAGGGGAGTGTATTCAGGATTTCATGCAATGAAAGCTGATCACTACAGAGCTACATCCTCAGCCCTTTCATGATTTTGACATTGGTCTTGCTAAGTTGCCCACACTGGACTTAGACTTGCTTCAGCCTGAGTAGCTGGAATTACAGGCCTATGTTATCACACCCAGTTTAATTTCACTTTACCTCCACTCACTTTTTCACTTTTTGCCTTCATTCTTTCAGGGTATTTTTTGAGCACTTCTAGATGCTTGAGATATAGAAAAACAAACAAGTTCTATGCTCTAAAGGAGGTGACTTATGCAATGTTAGAGAAAAGACAATTAGTCAAACAAACATTGTTTTTAGGCAATTAAGGAAAAAAAACAAACAAGATAATGGGATTGTGAGTTTGGGAAGTGAACAGCCTCAGAGTAAACCATTAGGCAGAGGCACTCTGAGAATATGACACTTAATCCATGAACCAACACTGACATTTGCTGCCAGTCTTGCAGGAAGAGACTTCGAATCAGAGGACAGTTAAGAAAAAGCCCCAAGTTAAGATTGATTGTGACATGTCTGAGGAACAAAAAGAATTTGCATGCCTGAGTCAGACTGATCAAGTGTTACCTACAAACAATAGTTGGTCAAGAGTCAGTGAATGTGGTGTAAGTGGTGGGCGCGTTCAGATGTTGGGAGAGCGCAACGTGAAGTCCAAAGACCCCAAGATGTGCTGTGAAGCCTTGGTTGTACCACCAAGGGCCATAGGGAAAGGAAGTTACTTTGCATACCGGGGCTGGTTTCACTTGAGGATTGCATTGGTGCTCAGCAGTAGTCCTAATGTTCCTAATGCTCATTAGGAACAGAAATGGTGTCTGAGTTTGTCCTTCTATGTTGTATGCCACCCACAGTGTTATTTTGGATGGCTCAATCATGGTAGCTCTGGAAGAGAACATTTACATGCATTGTAGAAGTTCAACCAACTCGTGAAGTCCTAAATATTAAAATTTTTAGACCTATCACAAACCATTATGATTATCTTCTGCTGAGAATCTATTTTTTCAGAACATCATACCTCTTTATAATTAGTTCTATAATTTCCCCATAGAATATGATCCATTTCATCTGAAGTGCTAAAACCAAACACTAATAGTTATCACTGTCTAGAATTTGCATTGCTCTTTATCCAAGAAAATATTAGTTCTTATTAGCCAGATTTAGGACTATTATGAATGTCAATGTAACTTAATTAAAGCATAATATTAATCATGATACTATCTTCCAGAGTCAAATTCAGGACTTTCCCCAAGATACTTACTTACCTAGCCCTTCACTGATGAAATGCAAAAATAAATCAGATAAAGGCATTTCTGATGAGTGTGGAGATTTAACAAAATCCTCTCTTAATGAAAAAATATACATAATGGAAAATGTGGAAAGAATGTCATCTGCTAACTCACATCCCCCAAAAAAGGACCTCAATAAATTAAGAAATTTGTTTTACTGACTTTCTATTTGAGCATTAAGTTACATCTATTAGACTTCCAAGTATTTGTTGCACTGTGCTGTTAGTCAATAAGACAAGTTCGTACCCTTTATTAATTTTCCAGCTCCTTCCTATTCAGCATTTGAAATGCACAAGGCAATTTTATGCATTAGAAAAAAATTAGCCACAATCACATGTTTCTTGCCCAGTATTTACATATGTGTTAACATAGAAACCTACAACTTCCAGGACACAGTAGAAGTTACCAAAGGTGGTCCATATCGGCATCCCCTTGTTTAATTTAGGGTCCTGTCCTTCCAGACCCCTCACACCAAAATTCCTCAAGAATAATGTAAGTCCATGGATTGGTTTAAATATTAAAAATAAAATAAAAAAGTAAGGAGCAGAAATCAGATCTTAAAATAAACGAATTCAGACAAAGCTTGAGTTACCCATCTTAGAAGAAAAGAAAAACAGGGCTTGTACCTTTAAAAATCGGCCAGTACCCTTCTTGAGTTGGACCACCCTTTCCTAGGGTTCCACCCTCTCAAGACAAGCATCAGAGTTCCCAGTTCCAGCATCTGTCTGTGTGTCTGTTTCTCTCTCTCTTCTCTCTCTGGCCTGTGCTCTATTTCTTTGAGTGTTTACTTTTAAATTTTGGCCTAATCCCTTTCTGCTTCTTACTGCCTTGTTCTGAAAATTCAGCAAACCTGCAAACGTATTCTGAGGGTAAGAGCACATTTGGGTTTCTAATCTTGGTGACGTTAAGGCAATGAAGTGTTAAGCCACTCACCATAAAAGGCCGTCTTTCTCAGCTGTGGAGATTGTTGTAACTCATTTGGAACGTCCTGGCTGAGGTTGTAGTTGTTCCAGAAACAACTGAGTTGTCATCTTGGAACTAAAGAGGGAAAAAGAAACAATTTGGATTTGTATGAGTGGCCCTAGTAACAAGAGAAAAGGTAACAGAGAACAGAGGAAAAAAATCACTCCTTGGCGATTCTCTGAGCCTGGGAAGGTGTGTGGTACTTTTCACAGCCTCCCCAGAAGAGGGCCTGAACTGCAGTCTTTACACTAAAGGTGGGGAAATTTGTGGATATTCAGGTTGCCCCTTAGTTTGTGTCTATTGAAGCTCTTTTTGGGATGCAAAAAACAAAAGGCAGCCCACATAGGCTCAAAAACAAAATGAGATTACTTTGGCACCAAAGTCGAAAAGCCTAGAAATTTTGTGGGGGTGAAGGTAGATTCAGTTGGGGTACAGTCAGACACTTGGGAAACAGTTCTTTGAGTCAGCTTCCTCTGACATCAGCTCTGCCCTCCGACTCACTTCGTGAGATGACCTTGGCATCTTCTGGGGCCACCTGCTCTTTATTTGCATCCAAAAGAGAAAAAGAGGTGGAATTCCTCCAACACTTAGGGATTACCCCGCCAAGTGCTGATCACTGGCCTGAGCCTTGACTGGTGTAGAGATATCCTGGCTAAGGCCCCGTCAGGGAGATAGAGTCCAGCATTATGAGGGGGTCTGGGGAGATGTTTGGAAAGCAGCTTTGATGTGCTTCATAAAATCTAACTCCTCTCAACTTTGACAGCAGGAAGAGTTTTAGGAATGAGTTTAAGATGCACTAAAATTTCAGTTAACTGCTCAAGAAAATCCAATTTTCATCCTCTTTCCATAGCTGCTATGCAACAAAATTGCCTTGAAGTTAACAATTCCATTTTCTCAGAGTTAGACAACGCCCTTTTCATGGATAGTTGTTTTCGATGACACCTACTATACTTAAGACTGAGCATTAATGAATCCATTGCAAGTTGTACACCATGAAGAATCAACCAACTCCTGAATTCTTTGGAAAGCCAAAGCTGGGTATCGGAAGAACTTGAAGAGTTTTAGACAACAGAAGGGCCTTCACCTCCCCATCCCCACACTCAGAAGCTGAGGCACATTGTCCCAATAAGTTGTCAGCCATGCAGCCTGAAAAGGAACCCAGCCAGGAAGCGTAAAAGGAGTTTCCAGAACTCCCTCTGGGTATCTTTGCACCAGTGTGCAGGGCTCCCCCAGTAAATACCAAAGGTCTGAGTAGCAGGAACCCCTGCCAGCAGCACACAGCTGTCATGATGGCTTAAACAGCCAGCAATATTTTCCAGATGCACAGCTTCAGTGTGCCGGGGGGCGGGGGGGACCAGGGTAGCTGGGTATCTCTGCTGCCCAAAGAAGGTGCACGACCTGTGACCTTTTACACACGAATAAAAGAATTCTGTTGTATTTGTTTAGACACAGTGAGGAAAGGCCCAAGGATAAAGGTGAAGGTTTTAGGAAGCAGCAGACCTGGGCTCAAGGGAAGGCTGGTTAGGAACACCTCCCTTCCTTCCTGAATGATTTCAGCATTGGCTTATTTCTCCTTTGCCTAAATGCAGGAGATGGAGGACCACACCAGTGAATATTTGCAGAGTGTTAAAAGATCCCAGAGTACTACTTGGAAGGTGTGGAAGTCATTTCCTTTTTGATCTCCCTTTGACTTACACTAAAATTTGTCTGGCAAGTGCTTTCCTCTCCGAAGGTTTACTGAACTACACCTGGCAGGACTGTATTTATTGTCTACTTAGCAAGGTCTTTAAAGATTTAAAAACATGAAAATTTGCATTTTAAAGACTGTTAACTCCCTTGATTATGAGGCAGGAAAACAGAACAAAGTTGGGTGGCAAATGCATTATTTATGTGAGTTTGCTTTTAATTGATTGATTTGAATAATTTTCAGCATGCCTGTTTAGATTGACAGATAACCTATGCAGGTCTGTAGCTGTGGCCGCCGACTATATTAGCCTTTTTAAAAGGAGGGCAGTTTTTCATCTGGGCGTACTGACCTTGGACAGGAGAACAGATTGTATGCTGTAAACTCTCTCAGCTGCTATGAAGATTTTTGACTTCAAAAATATCCACTTTGCAGGTGCTGAAATCCCTATCCTTGTACCTTATAGTTTAAAAGAATTCATTTCCAGGAGCTGCCTCCAAAATGTAAATATTACCGGGGAAAGTCACATGTTTAGCCAACTCACATCTGGTTTATATAGAATGTCTCCTTGGGTTTAATTCTTTGTTCTGCACATTCCAGTTGGGGGTGGTACCTAAGATTTTCCCCCCATGCCATCTGACTTTCCATTCCATTCCTCTTTTCTAGATGTGACTATGAAATTAACACACACACACACACACACCCTATTTATGTAAGCAGTCTCCCGAAGGACTGCCACAAAACATCATTATATATTGATGTTGCTATGAATGTGGTGATAGCCTCATTGATAATAGTCATGCATTTTAGCCCTCCTGGGCTCAGCGTTGTGTCCTATTCTTACCATTCCATTTTGCCATTTTCTAACAAAAACAAATGCTACCCTGTTGCTAGGAAACCTCAGCAATATTCCAGGCCTTCCATTTCTGTATTCTTCTGGCTTCCTTTTTGTGGTATAATTATAATTGTTTTTCTTCTGAAGTCTCTCTCCCCATTCATGGATGCCATTGTCATCGGATAACTGTCAGTGTTATTGTCACCATTGAATTCAGTGATAAGAAGCCACAATTTGCTCATCCTCCAACAGAATAGAAAATTGATGTGTTCTTAGGATGCATCTGCATGCTTTCAGAGAAATAGTTTTTATCGTCGAGGTCACGTTCCCAAAGAAAGTTTTCAATGATTGGCGACAATCTCCATATAATTTGGCTCATCGTCCTAATTGCTACACATTTCCTTTCCTTCAGAGTAGGCTTATGCCTATAGTATTACCGTATGTGTTATGTATGGCATTAAAGTTGTGGCATAGAGCAGTTGTGAGCTGTGCTTGGCCTATGAACTAGTAAACATCAACAACAATAAAATGACAATGGCTACATTTAGCTGTGGATTTATTGTGTGCCAGTTATAAGTGATTTACATACACTATCTCATTTAATCTTTATAAACTCTATTCTCACTCTTATTAAGAAGCTGAAATGAGACTCAGAAAGCCTAGCTCATATAGATAATGGGTAGCAGGCCCAAGATTTCTTTATTTAGACATCATTGATTATAAGAAGAAACATCAGTTTAGTATCAGTTTTTTGGTAACTGCAAATGCTAAGTGTAAGATAAAGCTTGAATTCAAAAAAACTAAAATAGAACAAAGGAAAACATGAACCTTAAAACCCACTGTATAAGCTAGTGAATCAGTTAATTCTGTACAAACCCAAACTCTTTATCTCATGAAGTTGAAGAATAAAATTGTGGACAATGGAAGTTAGGAGAGAGTTCACTGGATATAAAAAGAAGTTTAAAAAAAAAAAAAGCTGCTGGTAGATGCCCATGATGAAGGGATTCTGGAAGTCAAATTGCCAATATGGAATTTCTTTATTTTGTCTTTATATTTAAGCAGAGCATGGAAATTTGTTTTTAAAATGCGGCTTTGTGGATTTAGAGTCTAAAGAAAATTATTTAACTGGTTCAAAGGAAGCAGAGTTGAAAGGAAAGAAAACCACTTACTATGGGTTTTTAAGTTTTCCAAGTCCAACCTGGAACTTAGGGAGGAGCTGTCAACTCACTTAGCATAGCTTCTTCCTGGGAAGAAAAATCCTTATCTCCTCTCTTATTTTAACTTTTATTCTTCTTGGATTTACTTTTCATTTTTAAACTTAATTAGTGATATGGCTTGAATTAGTTCCTTTGTATTTAACTGACTTTATCTCGGGCCTGGTACTGTCATATTACTAGCATTCTCTTGCTTATAAATTGGAATTGTTATCTGTCACTCCCAGTAAATAATGGAGCTAATCAATTGTCTTCTCATTCTATTGTTTTTCTCCAGTACATCCCAAACCCTATCATCCTGCTACTGTTTCTTGGAGCTCTTTACAGGGTACTCATGGCTAATGAGTATTTCCTGAGTTGTGAAGAGTTACTCATGAAACTAAAATTAAAAACCCAGAGTCAAAATCTATCTCTGTCACCTGCCAGATAAATTGTCTTGAGTGAGCTAACTCTCTGACTTTACCTCTCTAATTACATTTTGCTTCCCTATTGAATTTTGTGACTAGAGAGACTGTAGAAATGCTTAACTATCCTACTATCCTGCGACTGGTTGGGTAGAAAATCTTTTATTTATCCTGAAATTTCTCTATACTGACTTGTACATTATGAAGTATATATTCAATAAGAATTTATTTAATCAAATTTGTTAATGCAAATGCTCCAAGTAACTACTGTTTCTGGTTATTATTGAAAGATTTTGACTTGAATAGGTTACACGATATTATGGCGGTGGGAGGCGGGATCAAGGGATGTTTACCTTGAGGTCACTTTCTCTTTCCCCTATTACAACTCCTTTCTCCTTTCCTAGTGTGAGTGAAAAAGGTTCCAATCAGCTCTTCCCACATCATCAAAGCCCACCCTAAGTACCACCCTGGTCAGAGGTTATATATATATCCCATACCCCACATTCTGGTCAGAGGCAGCTAGGCTGCCTATGGTCATAGACTCCTGTCCACGTCCTTAGAGTAAAGGCTATTTTTTACTCTATATTTTGTTCTTTTAATGCGCCAAAAACTCTAACAATTATGAAAACAGTAATAAGGTAATTTGAGGAGATGATAATTCTACCTCTTCTTCAAGATATATCATTTCTACCTGTCTTTGATTCTTTATTTGAAGAGGCTAAAATTCTGTTGTTCCCACTTTTCAAAACTTTAAGAAAGAAGAAGGCACAGATGAATGATTAAGATTCGTCACAGAGTAAATTTTATTAAGCTTGAAGACAGAGTGAACAGAGTAATGTTTGCCCTTCAGATGATTTGAAACTTTATTTTATCATGGATAGAAAAATGCCTGTCTTGAGAAAATAGCCAGTTTAGGTACATAAATTAGCCACAAAATGTGGCAAGGACCATCTATTTCCTAAGTCCTTTCATGTAGCTAGCTGTGAAATAAATAGATTAAGCTTAATTTTGGTGCTATTGTTTTGCAAAGTACACTGAACTCTTCATAAATGCACAGATGTTAACCAAGTAGAAGAAAAAAAAAGAAGATAAGCTTCTAATATAATTAGGTGATTAGTCATTTAATTTCCTTTGTCCTTTCCCTTCTATTATACCTCATTTCAGAATTGTTTTATAAAAGAAACTAAATTAGAAAGGGAGAAAAACAGAGATGTAGAATGGGAAATTGTAGGAAAAGCACCACTTGGAACTAGCACAAAAACAAAGGATAAAGTGGAAAGAAAGGGACTGAATATTAGTTATCTGTTTAATCTTGGGGCTTACATTGTTTTTCGTTCAAAATTTTCAATCTCAGATTTAATGGAACTAATCAGTGTTGCTCATATGACACATCCCTAGGCAATACGAATGTATACTCTCTTGTTTTGATTTGTAGATTTCCTACTGCATATTTGATAATTAGCCCCTTATAGCTCCCTATTTCATCTAGATCCCGTTTGCAAGTTCCAAATGTTACCAGGATGTACACTATGTATCAAAAGCTAATAATTATCTTTTTCTAGAACAGATTTTTTTCTTTTTTCTTGCCAATAACTTAGACGTTTCGTGATGAATTTCCCTTTCATAGTCAGAGATTGCATTTAAACCTTACTCTCTAGACTTTCTTGGCAGTACACTTAATACTGACAGACTCAAGGCAGCAAAGAATGCTGTGTGAGTGCTGTTATTTCCCAGTTCTGCACTGACGGAAATATTCAGCAGTGCTTCCTGTTGGGCCCGCACTTTGACTCCTCAATGCCACAGAACAGCTGTCCACTACTACTGTGGAATAAAACCTTTTTTTGCCAGCCACTACCAGGGATTGATCTATTCCTTTCATTTTCTCAAACTAATTGTAAATCTGTACTGTGAATTGAATTATTTTAGGATTCCTTTTCTACATGATTGGATCTTCTCTTACTTTAATATGTTTTTCTCCTAAGTAGACTTCTATGACAAAAGAGGATTCTTTTTTGGAAGAAGAAGCTTTCCCAATAGGAATTTTAGTCTCCATGTTCATTTTATACCTTATAGGACAGAAACGGGGAAAAATTTAATCTAGGAACTTTCTAAGACATGAGATCAGAATTACAAGAGAAAAATACAGTCTTGGATTTTACCCCTTTTGTGTGTGCCTGCCTCATGCATTCTCAAAGCATTTTTAAATCAGTGGAATCAGGAATGCAGTCTTTGTGATCTTTGATGTCCAGGATGCATGCTTCTTTCCCCATACTGCCTCAGATAGACTCAGGGAGTCAGCAGAGATCAACATCTCCAGGCAAAATACAAATTTTGGATTCCTAGGATAGCATAGTGTTTTTCCTCTGACAGTGCTGCCAATGTGCACTGGACCTCAGGTTTGAGTGTGGAGACTTCTTCCCGGTCTGCTCAGCAGCAGTGCGGCACACAAGTCCCTTTTCATGTATAGTAAGTCCTAGTGGAAGGAGATGTACTTCTAACATTTAATTAGGAATAACAGCCCTCCGTGCTATTTTTTTTTAGGTCAATTTCTCTAATGTTACCAGTTTAGGAAAAGTCACGCAGACCTTGCCAGGATTGTTGGAAGCAGAATGAATTCGTCTTCATCGGGGAAAAAATGACTTCAATATCAGAAACTTGTGATAGCTAAAAATTATCCCCCATGTCCTGTTCACAAGTATCACAGACACATGGACAGTATACATTTTTAACTGACAATTGAATTATTACCACAGCTCTGGTAACCAGGGTGCTGGTGAGTCCCAAGGGTCCAGGTTCCTGTGTATCATGAACAAAGAATTGGGCGAGTCACACAGACATTAAAGAAGAAGCAAGCAGAGTTCAGTGATGCGATTGCATGCTCAAAGAGGAGAATGCATGTGCTAGAAAGCCCCAAGGATATGAAGAGGTGTCTTTAATTTCTGGTCAAGTGCCCAAGTCTCTCCCAGAGGGCTGTCCTTAGAACATGTAAAGTCTCATGTTGAGTCACACCCACTGGGTCAACTACCTATGTCCTTACGATAATTCACTCTGTTTTAATTGTACCTATGAGATGTATATGTATGAGTGAGTAGATAATGAGTTTATCTATGGCCAAAAGTTTCTTTCAGGTACTTTGAGGTGTTTCTGTCTCTGAGTTGGGTATTCCCCCAAGAGTTGATTTATGGGCTACTTCTTCAACTGTAGTAAATCTTTGGAAGTTAGAAAGGCGGGTGCCTAGACAGGACCAGGACCCTTAAAAATTGATGAAGACATGTTCCTTAACCTGTGATTTGATAGGAAAGCGTGCCCTGGCCTATGCTAACTACTATTCTGAAGTGACTTGGTATTATAGGCAACTAAGTTAGGTAGGAATTAATAGGCAATCAGACAGGGCAGGCCCTTGAAGATCAGCAGCAAAGATGAGAACACACTAAAAATGTGGCTGGAAGTACATCTGTTGAAGACCAGGCCTCAAGATAATGATACAATGGCCAGGCCTACTTCCCTCCCTGAAGGATAAACAATAACTTGAGATTATACTGTGAGTGGTATCACCAAGTCCTGTAAAGTCCATAGAGACATCAGGCACCCAGGTGGGTGAGCAGAGCATCTGGATCCATTCCTCTTCAGAAAGGCCTTTGTTCTTTCCACATACTCTTGCTACCTGACTCACTTCCCTACTGGATCAATATTAGCTAAGCTGCTATACTGTAATCCTATATATTGACTGTAGTTTGACCCACATTGTACCCACAGTGTGACTTTGCTATATAAATTACCCCTGGTAACCCACTTCTGGGACACCCCCCCATCTCTCAAGAGCTATCTCTCAATAAATCTTTCCCACTCTTAATCTCCA